>CAKALU010060684.1:32708-60325 GCA_916700995.1 Hozukius guyotensis
GGGGGGGGGTTAGAGCAGCATGTACACACATAAACATCCTCCAGGCAATGGGAGTCATCCTGGGAATATTTATCTTTGCTGGTAACGCAAAGAGGCAGCCAACCTCTAATCTGGCCCTCAGCTATTTTCTCTGAAATCTCCGACAGGGAGGGGTGGGGTACTAGGACAAGGACGAGGAGAAAGAGGAAGGAAGGAGGGAGACAGCGAAGTCAGTGGGGAAGGAAAGAAACATTTCTGAGAAGGTGGAGGAGCGAGGGAGAATAAACGGGAGAGACAGGGCTTGTCTGGTGCATGTGCCTGCGTATTAAATGTGTGCGTTTCTTGACATCCCCGTGTGTCAGTGTGTGTGTGTGTATAGAGATCGTAGGTGTCTGTGTGTTTATGCGCTTTTCTTTTTGTGCATGTGTGTGTCCAGGCAGGTCAAGAGGGGTGGCCAGGGGCTGGGTGATGAGGCGTGGTAGGGATCCTGTGTTTGGTGTGTCTGTGAGGCAGAATGAGGTGGGGTGATGGAGGTGTGTGTGTGTGTGTGTGTGTGTGTGTGTGTGTGTGTGTGTGTGTGTGTCAGTGGCCGTGCCCCCCCCCAGGCTGAGCTGGATCTCTCAGTGTGCGGCTGATTCGAAGTGAATGGCAGCGTGCCGCGTGGCTCCATCGTGGCCAAATGACTTCTGACACTCCTCGCCTTGTTCCTTGACGTCTGAGGAGACGACACACACACACACACACACACGCACAATGCCATAACTGGAACACCAACATTAACCTCAACACACACGTGAACAGATACATGCGTACAATCACACACATGTGCACACATGAAAAACTGGAACATTTGACAAGATGTTTCCCATTTTGGCTTCAGCGTCTTCTGATGGAAAATCCGATGGAAAATTTGATGCTCCAGCGTCTCCCAAAGTAGGAACATGACAGTTGGTTTCTGTTTGCTTTCATTTACTTGTATCTATTTGCCTTACATGTGTTTTACTTTAACATCCCTGACCTGAACTAGTAGAGGGCCTCAGGGAGAAGGACTGTCAGGGGACAGAGTGTACACAGACGGAATAAGACTTTCGCTGCACTACTTCTCCGTCTTTCTGTGTCTACATATGTGCACGTACAGTATGTGCATATGTGCATCATTTACTGCTTGATGACCATATATATATACGCATACAAACTGTTCGTCCGGGCAGTCAGCGTGTGTCCATTTGGGTTCGTTTGATACTGTCATGTCACATACAGTCTGCTCGGTGCTGCGCTCGTCCTTGCCTCAGGGTGAACTCGTCCAAGACAAGCACTTGATTTGACTTGGGCCATGTTTTCTGGTACACCACCGTGGCATCATGAACTCTTTGGATTTCAGCTTCGACAGACGAGGAACTCTTCCTCATTGTCTGAGGGAATGACCGAGGGGTTTATGCATCTCTTCATCCTGTAAGAAAGATGACCAAGGGATGCAGGGAAATGAAGTGTCACAGCAGTAAAAGAACACTACAAGAGTGGTTTTACAGTTTAGAAAAAATAATACATAATTTACAAAGCATGATATACAGTATAGCATTATATACAATATATATAGCGTACAAGTAGGGGTGTAAGAAAATATCGAAAATATTGAGTATCGCGATATTAGTTTGTATCGATTCTCAAAAACACTAGCGATTTTTAATTAATAGTTTACATGCAAAGATTAACTTAATCAATACTTTATTTCATTTGCAACGATATGCGTCCTCTCAGTGTATGTGCCTTCTCAAAGTAGTGCTATGATGTTGGATGTTACAGGGACTGTGATAAACGCAAATGCAGATCCAACTGTTCTGATTGCATACAAAAATTTACTTTTTTTTACTCAGATTTTATACATATGGTGGTGTTCTTTGTACTATGACAGTTTCCTAAAATTGGATTAAAAAAAAATCACAATATATCTCTATCGCAATATATCGCAAAATATTGGATCGTAACCCCTGTATCATGATACGTATCGTATCGCCAGATTCTTGCCAATACACAGCCCAACATATAAGTAGATTATACAAACTGTAATATCAAAGATAAAGTGAGCCAGGTGTTGAACAAAGCAAACTGCATAAGAGCTAAGTGGGCGAATGGTGTCAAGTGTTCAATGCAGTTGGTGACAAAATAAAATATCACACTTGAATAAAAACAAGATAAAGTAGCCTTAGCCTGATAGCAATACATGGTTTGTAATACACAGACAGGATTTTACAACTCTGTAAAGTTACCACGGTGGGAACTCATTTTAAATAAATGCAGAAATATTGCCTGCAATTGTAAAGTAAGGAGGTTGTGCCTTTAAACTATTATCCTAGCTGACTGACTTTGAGTTGAGTAAATAAACAAAGTGCACAACCAAAGTAAGATTTTCCATGTAACTGAAGCCTCACACAAAGACTTTACATCTGAGCGTAAAATTAAAAACAGTATCACAGTAAGTGATGGTTGATTTAAGGTGAAACAGCAGAGGTGAGCGTGCCAAGGCCTGCAGGCTGCTTATTGTGTCACACTGTATTCACAACCTGGATGGGAAAGGAAGATCTGGGTGATGCTTTAAAATATGAACGCTGTTGTTTTTCTCGGTAATTTAGTGGTTTTCTGTTGAGCCCCACCCCGAGTCACTCACTGTCTTCCCACACCAACGCACACACACACTGCAAGCGGTGCCGACTTTAAAGTTAAAATTAGTTGAGTTTTAGATGATGCAACCTCTTGCACACGGGTGATTTTTATCTAAAAAAAAAAAAGGTTGTTAACCTCTTTCACTCCACATCTATTGGGTAAGAATAGCTAAAACAAAATACCCCCAAAAATGATGGTGGCAGAGGCTGCCATGCAAGGTGCCAACCTGCTCATCAGGAGCTGTTAGGGCATTTTAGCTGTTAGGGGTTCATTGTCTTGCTCAAGGACACTTTGACACTCTCTGGAGGAGCCAACCTTCGGATTACTAGACGGCCGCTCTTGCTTCTGCTGCCCCAATTACTGCATTAATGTGTATGTTGCATTTTACTGCTGTAGATTTTTAAGGTTGCACAAATTTGAACTGCTTTATACACTGTTGTGTAGTTGAATCTACAGTAATGCATCATATTCTATAAGAGCATAAGAGTTTTTAGCGTTGCTCTAAAATGTCAACTTTTCATGGTGTCACAAAAACAGCCCCGTTTTCAGCTTTGTGACGATGCATTTTCCAGCTGATCCAAGAGGGTTTGTAAATAGTTTATTTAGCTTAAGAAGTAGGAGAATTTAGGGCCGGACGATAATTCAACATGATAACTTATTGTCTTTCAGTCGTATCGTGATGAAATCATATATCGAAATATCATGATACACAATTATGTTGTTTAAAGTGATAATAACAAGTACTTAATTCACACAGGAGTACACAAAAAAGTTTTTGCCATGTTTTTATTCTATATATCGTGATATATATATTGTCATCGTGATATGATATTACCTATATTGGGATAGAAGATTTTGTCCATATCGCCCAGCTCTAATATGTATGTAGCTCTTGAACCACACAGAATATTTTGCATAAACTTCATTTGGTCAAAAACTGGCCAAATTAATTTTTGTTATTTTTTTTCCACTGTAAAAACATATACACCCTTCCCATTTGCACACAAAATGCATCACAATCACAATTAGCTCTACTCGAGTAGGACATTGTGGTACTTGTTGATGATATACCTTAGTAATGTCCCCAGTAATATAAAGTATATCCATCTCTGTGTGCTTGTTCATTTTGTGTTGTTTGTTTTAGCAGTGTGAATGGGGTTGCAGTGTGTGTGTCCAGACTCCTTCAGTTATCAAACCTCTTTAACTTTATTCATTGAGCCTGGTCACATAGGCTACACAAGGCTGCACACAGACTACATTCCCCAGTGTGCATGCATGTGCGTGTGTGTGTGTGTTTATGCCATACAAATATTGTGTGTGGGTTGTGTTTTCCGTCTGCATCAGACTCTGAAGTGTTTACCCTCAGTGTGTGTATTTGTGTGCCTGAGCGCAGGTGTGCATCTGTTGATCCCCCTCTGTGTGAATGTGAAAGAATTTTATACGGTTTGAGCAGCAAACACAAACATCAACTGCCTGTTGTTATAGAGGAATTAGCTCTATAGGTGGTACACTATGACTCACAAAACAATCACACTTTACAGGTAATCCTGTAAAAGATGCCTGGCTTGAGAACGGTAATGTTGTCAATACTCACAAGTTAATGCTTTGCTAAATACAAAAGTCCTCCTTATAATCAAAAAAAAGCTCCCCAATCACAACACAAAAGCAGGCCAAAACCTAATCAAATGAGCCCTTACAAAACTTTCTGCGCAAAAAAATAAAATCTTATAATAAACAAATGAAAATAAACAATAATTATAAACTAAAAAAGTTAATACAAAAGTCTTCCTTGTTGTAAAAAATGCTCTCCCAACTCAGTGACTGTTGGCCGAAATGCCATAAAATCAACACATTTACACATTCTTTTATGCTGAAACACTCTTTAACAATGAAGTGAAATGTTTGTATCACTCTCACTCAAGTGGAGCAATAACACATATACTTGACAATCCTCATTTTACCCGACGCAACCAGCATATTATGCAAGAGCAGGATTGTGTGTTGTGTTGCATCTGAGGGCAAATTACATACTTGTCTCTTTCAGTGAGTATCATCCAGACAAGCACTATACATGGCTGCCCTTCCCTCCAGCCCACTGTAACCGTTCTCTGCAAAACAGAAAGAAGAGAGAGAGAGAAGAGAGACAGAGAGGGGTGCAAAGACACAAAGAAAGAAGTGAGAGGAGTTAAACAGAGAAAAAAAAGTTTTCATCTCTGTGATCTAAAAAAAACTATCCTGTCAGAACCAAACGGAGATCTCATAAAAGAAACAGATTGTTTCAGACTTAGTGAGAAACATGTGGCGCTTTAAGGGATAATATCCGCTCTGCTGCTGCTGATGTCATTGTCAAACTTGCTCCCCTTCCCGTCACACACACACACACACACACACACACACACACACACACACACACATCCCTCCAGCCTTCTGTCCTTATACCTCTCTCCCTCCCTCTCTACGCCGAGCGCCGCTGGCCCTGCAGACGAGCTCTGTGAGGATTAATTAACCAATTAGGAGAGGAGCCCCTGGGAGGCGTTTGAGGGTCCCCTTGTTGTCATTACACACACACACACACACACTGAGAGACCTCAATTAGGCGCTGCTGTGATAGGACTGAAAAGACGCAGCTCTAGCAGCGGCGCTCATCTCCCCCCTTGAGTGACCGAGTAGGTGAGTAACCTTTTAATTGAATTATGATTATCATCCTGATGTCCACTGTTTCTGCCCCACCTCCTCTCGCCCTCGCTATTTTCCCCCCTGAGGTGCTGCTTGATGAAATTAAGGAGGAAACCCCGTATGAAAGATACAGAGGTTCACCCTCTCTCTCTCTTTCTCTCTGCAGAGCATCATTCCATCGCTCCGAGCAACAGGCTCGAAAGCTTTGTGTCTGCAAATTTACCTGAAGGGAACGTCGGTCTCACACTCTCTCTATATGATATTGTGGGCGTGGGATATAGAGAGAGACAGTGATGGAGAGATGACAGGATGCATGAGAGGAACTGCAGGACTTCAAATGTAAAGTAGAGGCGTAAAAGAAACACCTATATCATAACATCCGTCCCTAAAATGTGTCTTGGTGGTGTCTTTCCTGCCGTGCTGCGTAGACTGACAGAAGCTGGGATGCTGGTGGACTGTGGGCCGTGAAGGGCTGCGGTACAGTATGCTGTGTGTCAGCGCTGACTGGCCTGATTAGGACAACGCCACAGACACAGCAGGGGAGGGGAGGGCTGATGCTGCTGGAGACAAGACAAGACAGGGCCCCCCGCTTCTCATCATTTCCTCATTTGTCTGCTCACTTGGCCAGCCATCACAGTCCATGTCCATGCCGGCGTGTGACCCGGATAGGATGGGATGCAGATATATTTGTTAAATGATGGCCTGACCTCTCGGTCGAGACACTTAACCTCTGCGGGAGAGCCGTGGCCTGTTAGCGTGTTGACCCCCACAAAGCGTTTACGTGCAAAACAGGAGCCCTGGGGCTGGTCCATTACACTGGCTAATGTTTTCATACATAATGTCCAGGCCTAAGCACACAGAGAGCGATCTGGGATGGAGATTGATACTTCATCATGCTACAATCATGCTAACATCCTTAAAGTTGTACTATGTAGAAATGATTGTAGAATTATACCTGCTTTTACTCCCTGCGTTTTAAAGAGTGGCTGCAATAAAGACGAGACCCTGAAGGAGACTTTGTAACTTTGTTTAGGGATGCACCGATCCGACTTTTTCTGTACCGATAGCGATACCTGGGCTTTGGGTTTCGACCGATACCGAGTACCGATCCGATACCAGTGTTTAATTGATAATCTGTATGCCTCACTGTGTTGAAGAGACTGGGAACATTATTTTATGTGCAAGGCAAATTGACAAATTTAAATCTATATATCTATATATCTTATCCATTTGGAGCTATATAATCTTAAAGTGGCAGTAGGCAGTATATTTTTGGCATCATTGGGCAAACATTCCATAATAACCTTTCACCATATTGTAATTCAAGTGTTCTGAGAGAAAACTAGACTTCTGCACCTCCTCATGGCTCTGTTTCTAGCCCGTGACGGGAGACTTTGACCAATCACAGGTCATTTCATTGAGAGAGCGTTCCTATTGGCTGTGCTCCGGTCATGTGACCGGAACTTGGCGTTCCTTCACCAGATTTCACAATGGCTGCTGCGTCAAACTTTCCCATTTTACAGCTAAACAATACACTACAAGATGATTCTGAAAACATTTGAGGCGAGAAATAGGCATTAACGTAACATAATATTGATTCATATTTGATCAGCGCGGCCTAGTTTGACCGCTTGGTCGGAGTTCGCGAGTGATTGACAGACGGCTCTCATAGACAGCAGCTGGACAGCAGACCTCAGATCAGCTCTTACTGCTTGTTTGCCTCTGGTCTGTGAAATCTTGCAGATGCTGTTAGGAGCACCGGAGGACACAGAGGCACATGATTTTTTTCAGGTTGTTTCATATACTACTGTCACGATAAAGCGACCGTTTTATAAAAAATATTTTTTTTAATCATATTTGCTCCAATCTTGCCTATTTCAGCTTTAACTAATATCTCAAGGGAGATTTGGGACCTAAAGAAGGTCCAGAAAGCCTGCACCGACATCAAATCTTTTGCCACTTCTCTATGCTCCTCTTTGCTTGAAACATTACAGACTGTCAGTGACAAAGCAAACATCTGATGAATGTGCAGTTAACTGATGTGATATTACAAGATTTCTAGGTGTCAGTGTTTACATTTTTCAGATAGTTACCATCTGCTGCTATGTGGGGCTGCCACGTTGTCTCTGAATTATGTTATACAAGCTGTTTATGTTCACAAATTTAGTATATGTCAATGCACTGTTATTCCGGCAGTTTGATCATAATTGTCTCTGCATGAACACATAGAGTAAGTAGTCACAGAGTAGCATGTTGGTATTTCTCGCTCTTAAACACACCGTTTGTCTCGCATTGTTGCATGATTTATAAGTAGGACTTTTATTGAACATGGTAAATGCAAAAGTTGTCTGTGACACATCAATGAAGCGACAAAGACAGCCAGAAGGTCTCTTTGTCGCTGAAGTGATCCGGCTCTATCTCCTTTCCATCTGTTAGTGATCTCCAACAGCACCGTGTGCTGTGAAGGAGCGCTGGGGAGAAAAAAAAAGGAAAGGAAAGTCAAGGTTTTACTGCATCCTGGTACATCCTGCCTTAATGAGGCCCCCCTCTCTGTCTGCCCATCTGTCCCCAGCGGGATTGGCCGCACAGGGCCCCCATGTTAGCGAGGAGGCATGTTTGTGTGTGTGTGTGTGTGTTTGTGCAGGGGAGATGTGCTTGGGAGTAATTGATTCAGTTAAGGTAAGATCCTCTTTAAAAGGTAATGATGTGCTGATTGCAGAGAGCAAATAATGTGGATTTTCTCATCTTTTGCCTTGTATTTTGTCACTTATCGAGGCTGTTCGGTTATAACGACGCGTGTTTAGGATTCCCCTGCATCTCATTTAACTCCTCAGTAGGGGACTGAGTCATCCATCCTCAGCCCCCCCCACCCCACCTCTGATGACCCCTCTCCGTGGTACAGTCTCATTAGCCTGAGCTGCAGCGGCTTGTTAACCCCACTAATCGAAATGGGAATGAGCATAAAAGAGCCCAAGAATTTACTGCCAGGTCCACACTTCAAAGGGACAGTGGGGAGGGCGGCGGCGGGGGGGGGCATCATCTAGCAGACTGAGCGTGCACTCGGAGGTGTGCGTTGCTTTAGTTTGATGAGTTTAAGACAATTTGTTTCTCCGCTCACATAATCAAGAACGTTTTTTTCATGGTTGTTGCGGAAAAGCACGACCGGTTCTGTACTCTGTACAGTTTTCATCTTCGGATTGACTTTGCGAAAAATTATTTGGAACTCAAAGTTGAACCCAACTACAAAGAGCGAGCACTGCAGTAGGTTGGCTCCTGTGTCAAATTCCCACAGTGCTTTAAATAATGTATGTGTAACAGAGGCATGCTGCAGCGCGCCCTGCTCTCATCATCTCTAGTGGAGGCTGCCAACACTGACAGACTCCCATATAACTAATGTCTCCGCTTTACCACCTCAGTAGGGCTAATTTACACTGCTTAAATCAAGAAACTGTGTTATTTTTTAGCTATTTCAGCAGCATAAGGAATTACAACAGGTAATGTTGTCTTTGTCTCTAATCCAATCCCTGGGAAAAAAATCCCCTTTATTCTCTTGGTCAAATAAAACGAACACCAAAAACGAGTGTGCCAAAACAGTTGTTTTGAGCATTCACCTGTCACATTTTGTGTATAGACTTATTAAAAATGAAGCTGATGACCACTGTAGAGTTGGAAACTGACTCTGCCCCGAAAAGCTGCAAGGATCCGTCAGCACGCCCCCTCTCCTCCAAATCTATTCACTCGACCGGGCGTGGCAGTCAACACTTGGCAAACTCCGAAATCCCAGAGGTGCAGAAAGCTACTTTGTCAAGGGGAACATGTAATCCATTTATTCAGTCATACGTGTTTATCTTTTGGATCCTTTGTGTCACTTACACTGCTCTTGTTTGTTTTGTGTCATTTCCAGTGTCAGCACAAACTTCTCTTTTTATATTATTCAAACAAAGTGAGACACTGTGGTTTGGTTAGGTAGGCCCGGAGAGGGATTTGGCCTCATCCAGATTCACGGTGCATCACAATAGCTGGTATGAAATCTGTTAATACCAGCCCACTCGCTACTATCTCGGGTGCTTTTAGATGCAAAGCTCGGTGGGAGCAGAAAATATGCCAAAGCAATTCTTTAAGGATGATTAGAAGTGTGTTTAGAAAGCCTGACTTATTTATCCAGGAGGTGATTGATAGAAATTCATCCTCAAATCAACACTGAGGTCGACCGTGATCCACTCCTGATGTCATCTCTGATCTAAAGTGCAAGACTGTAACAACATTATTAACTTACTGGCAAAAACGTGGTGCTTTATCTGTCTGTATCTATACTTATACATATATCTTATACATTTAGGTATATTAGAATAACATTTGTCCTGTCAGGCCTGTGAATTACTGCACTCCCACTCAAAAACCTTTGAAAGCCAAACTCTCAGTCCCAGCAGGATGGTTGCAACTCCTCTGAGTCCTCTGTCTCTGGCCTGTTTGTTTTCATCCATGGAACACACCAGATTGACTGATTACAATCTGTTTGTTTGATGTGCGCTATGAAAAAGGCAACAATCAGTTGCACTAGAGCAGTCTTTCCCAATCTATTTTCCTTGAAGCCCTGCCTACTTGTATCTAAGAAAAGCTGAGCCACCCCTATTTTCTAACGTCATCACCCTTAGAAACAATTACAATTACAAATTACAAATCCTCGAACAAAATCCTCAATTTGAATAAGGTGACTCAGTGTATTAAATGAGTTTTATTAGCCTTTTTTATTAAATAAACTTTCTTTAATGAATATAATATAACTCGTCAGTTTCGGCGACATAAATTAAGTGATGACGTCTTGAAGGATTCGCCAAGCAAATGCAGATACATATGATCTTTTTTTGTTTACTATAATAGTGTTACAGCCGAATTAGATTTTGTGCAAGTGTGCGTGCCTCCCTTTTTGTACGGCAAGCAGGAGAGCAGTTTTTTGACCGCAGTGACAATGTTGTTTTTGAAAGGCTAAACACCAACAAATGTGAATTGGAGCAGAATATCTTTTTAGATAAAAACATATTGTGAATTTTGTAAATGATTACATCTATCTTTTTTTCAATACATTTTGACTTTTGGACTTTATAATGCTCTGGATTTATTGTTAATATTTGGATCACAGGAGTCGGAAACAATACTACGCAGCCACCACTGGAATGTAATTCTATAAAATAGTATAATACTAATAATATTAATGTAGCCTGATCTTTCAACACGTTCTCATCCCAACTCCTCACATACTGACGCTTTGTCAGACCCCTCAGCGTCACTTTTTGGTCACAGTAAACACTTGCTTAGCTTTAGGCAACAAAACTACTTAGTTAGGTTTAGGAAAAAAACCACATGGTTGGGCTTAAAATTACTACGCTTGTACAGTGAAAATGGGGACACAAACGCACAACTGATTGTATAGTCAAACTTAACGCATGGGACACGAAATTCGGTCCCCTGGATGAAAGCCCTGTGTTTTATGGACCCATCCACCATCACTCATCCTTAGTGTGTCTCTTTTGCTCTTTAAACTACATCACCACGGCACTTTCGCTGAGCATTTACTGTTGCCGCGGACGGGTTTACATTGTAGTTAATGGAAAGCTGGGAATGAGAACGGGCTGAATCTTTATCTGAAACTGTGCACAAATACCAGGTTTAAACACAATGTGGCCTACTAAGTAGCAAATCTTTTAAAATATTTGTATATACAGACTTTTGTCTAAATGATCCGGTAAATGTGTTGTTACGATTTTAGTTATACATGTGCAAGAGGAGACAAATCCTCGCACACCCCCTGTGATCTTCCCAGGTTGGGAACCACTGACCTAGAGGGTGTTTAGCAGACGCAAGCTTTGAAGGTTTTGTGCAAATTTGTCTTGTGGGGAAATGAAGGACAGATAGAAACAGAGAGATGGCAGGGGAAACAGTGAGACACTTGTGTGGTTTAGCCGGTACTGGTTCTGTACGGTGCCTCTAATTTTCACCACATGCTATTTACCAACTTATATGAGCTTCACAATAGGATAGTAGTTTTACAGCAATGCCAAGCTTTTGTATTGTTATGGAATTATTCACTTATGTGTGTTTGTCTGTCCGCAAGTTTCCTTCTTGACCTCTTAATGCAGTCTCCGTGTTGGAACTTTTTGTGACGCCGAACTTATTATTCATCGTGATTTATGTGAACATCTCAATGTGTCCATCTGCAGATACACACATGTTCACAATGAGCGGAGCATCATCTGATCATTATCGCTCCTGCAAAATCTATGTTACTTGAGATTTAAACAAATAAATAGCATTTCCAACAAGTTATGATTTGTATTTTATTACTGTAATCAATTTGAATGTCTTCTGCGGTCAAAACTTTGATTAATGGGATATTATATTCAACAGAAATCAATATATCTCATCACACCTCATGATTTTTGGTGATTTAATCAGTGAACTCTGTGTTTAAAGTTGATACAGCATGTTTCTTGGACCAAGTTTAAATTTTACATTCAAGCAAACAAACAAAAACAACAAAAAATGAGCGCTGACATGAAAGTAGGTGTGTTAATTATACCATTTCTTTGTGTGAAATCCATTTTTCTAAACATGTGATTAGGCTTGACAGACCATGATAAAATGAGAAATTATTACAGGCATTTACTGTAAGCCCCAACTGACATCAGTATTAGATCACTTGTCAACAAAGAAGCATTATCTCAAACCAAAATGGCTCTAGTTCTTCCAGCGTGAGACCAGAACTGATTATTTTTAGAAGCCGATGTCTCTGTCACAGGTCTTTAGAGGCAATCATGTGGCCGTAAACATTAAACCATGAAAGATGTTTTACATCTTTCTGAGAATGTTACAGCGTGGTTGGGAGGGATCAAAAAGCAATGTTGTGGTCTGACAGATAGCTTGATAGAGAGATTATGAAAGAGAAAAAATGGTGATCATTCCTTCCACTGTGGGCTGATGGTTCTAATCCTGCGAGAGAGATGAGTTCGCTGGAGGACAATAAAACACTTCTAATCCAGACCTTACACATATTTTAGAGGGCTCATATAACAGCTACCATGTTCTATTCATTATCTCATTTTGTTGAGTCAATGTGAGCTTCCAACCCTTTTCCTTCTGTTGAAAGGAAGCCGCACAAATATGTGCGTGAATATCAGCCGGTGGCCGCGGCTGTCAGGTCAGGTGGGTTGTATTTGAATAATCTGATGAGACAAGGAAGCAATAACCATCAGACAACGCAGTCGGAGTGGGAAGTGACAGCCAAAGAAAATACGAAGCAAGGAAAAATGTTTTCACACCCATGTTTGAGTCTTGTGATGAGTTCAGTGCTCTCTGGAAAAAAAGGGATGTTGTTTTCAACACTTGTCATGTTTGAGACAACGTTTGTGTTGATGACAATACTCACAATTAGAAGACATATACATGTGTTATTATTTTAAAGAAATCTGAGGCAGATTATGGCTTTATTGTTCAAATGAGTGGAACAATGCACACAATAGGCCCGAATGAATTAAAGTAATGACTTAAGTTGAACTCTCCATGGGGCTATGTATTAATGAGAGGGACAATTGGAACACAAATTATATAAAATTAACCAAGCCCTGAACCTCTTTCACCATCTCGCTCTCTCTCTCTCTAAAAAAAAAAAAAAAAAAAATCTGTCATTGCACTTGTCACTTTGTGGCATGTCAAGAGCAGAGAATGTATTCAAGCCTTTGGCAAAGTGTGACCTTTTAGGGAAGCCCAGGCGCAGTTTCCCTAATTAACCCGTCCTCCTCATGCATACAGACATTCATATCCACACACACCACGGTGCCGCCTTCATTAGACAGACATGGAGATCAACAGATTAATTTAATCTGCATAAATGCAAATGTCCTCTCTTGAGCGTCCTGAGCGTGCGTGGAGATGGTTAGCGCAGGAGACAGTGTACAGGCAAAATTACTTACTGACACACTATAGATTAGAGTAGAATTTCACACTAAAAATGGTCTGTTAATATTAAAGGAATAATAATTTAATTTAATTTTTCACACAAAAAAGGTCTATTCTTAAATAAATAATAATCTTATTTTTACAGATTTATTACAAAAGGTATTTTTTTTTGTCTTTCAAAGCAGAAATTATAATTAAAAAAGCTCAAAGGGGTCACTATAAACTCACTAATAAGATCCATAAGCACATTAATCTATTACAGGAAAATTCTAGCTTGGCAGTTATTTCTTCTTTACAGACAGTCATATGTGACGCATATCAGCCAGGCCCATCATTAATTATTTTGAGACAATGAACACTCGAGGTCTACGTCAACAGCCCTCATTAAGACATCAAATACCCTCATTATTAGTGCAAATTAACCTAATTCGTGAGGTTCCTATAAGGCGCTCTAGCGGTCGGAGATCAAAGCAGTGACAAGTCTGTGACAGAGTCCAGGCGTGACAAACGGGACGGGGCTGCGTCTTCCTGCAGTGCTGCACAAAGTCAACCGTGAAAACCTTCCGTTATTAGACATGCAAAATAACTAAACACATGTTTACTCTCATAGGCTGCATCAACACAAAGAGGGGGATTTTTTTTTAAGTGAAAGCAAATGTAATCTGCATGAATATCTCCAGTGAATCTGTCAAACACAGTTAGGCATTTTTTGGCATTTTTATTTGGTTAGAAAAACACATGGAGCATAATGGGATACACTGAAAAAACTATTTGTGTCAATGCAGAATTTGTGGAGCAAAAATGGGCGAAATTAGAATTTATTGCATGGGCGTTACGTAAAACACGGTGGTAAATACTCGCTTGGCATTTTGGAGAGCCATAAATTAATTGCATTCAGTGAATGGTGAAAATGTCACTGGCTGTATTAACTCACAGTCAGTTATTCTTGGAAAATTGCAAGGAAATGTAACAGAGATTGAGATGTAAAAGGCCATAAAGTACTGGGTTCACTTCACTTCACTTCATAAGTCATCAGAGGCACTGAGAAAAACATGCATTTGATTATCAAATGAGTAAATAAATTAATAAAAAAATAATAAGTAAGGCCTTTTTGATATTCAACTAAAATAAGCCTCAAGACAACCACAGAAATAAGCAGCGGAAACATATTTCACATCAAGTCGTAATAAAGAAAAAAAAAAGAAAAAAGAAAAGCAAAATAACAAACAAAAAGAGCAAAAAAAAACAGATACAATATTCATAAATACCCCCAAAACATATATCAAACAACAAATAGATCACTGAATGCATTTTATTGATATGTTTTCATGGCATCAAATAAAAAATAAAAAAAAAGAAGATAATAATAAATGAATGAATAAATAAAAATTTAAATAATAGAAGAAGATCATTGCACATGCAACTCACCATTTGGACACACACACACACACACACACACACACACACACACACACACGCACACAAACAGTTGTGTTAAAGAGATTTGGTGGCATTTAAAGTGGCTTTACGAAGCGCCCGAGTGGCAGTGATACCTAAAAGGCCTTCAGCAGCAGCCTCAGCGCTGCAGCTTCGCTCCTTCATGTCCTGGTGTGTGCAGCGGTGCCATACTGGCCTGCATTTAACAAGTCCCCCCCCCCTCGCTTTTTAAAGACATGTTTAAACAAACACAGCTCTTTTCTACCCTATCCCCCCGCCGCCAGCCTCCCTTTGAGCCCGGCGCAGTGTGAAAAGGTGGAACTGGGCTGTGGCAGTTTGTGTGCCTCAGCGGGGAGAGCGAACACAGAGGGGCGAGAGAAAGCAAAGGGAGGAGTGGTGTGTGTATACCGACTGACTGTAGGCTGGGCCTTCGGTAAATGCATTGGATTTCACAGAAGGGACCGGTGGATGAATGGGAGCCGCCCTCCTGGAGGACAGACGTACCGGGCCTGCGCTCATTAACCTCCTCGAACCGAGGCTGCGGGATAAAAGAAGGCAGGGCAGCCCCTGTTCCGGGTACAAAAGAGGGTCTTCATGAGTGTGTGTATCCCCGCTGGGGTCCCAGTGAAATGGAAATGCGGTAATTGCCATGATCTGATGAATGGTCAGCTCCTCCTAGGCTGTATTTGCCGCCGTGTCCTGCTGTGATCACATCAGTGGAGGCACAGGGAGAAAAAAAATGCAGAGGTCGGCCCTCAGCAGCTGAGAAAGTGACCACCTTGTCCATGTTGGACAGCTGTTTGATAGTTGTCTTGAACATAAATACTTTGCCCATCCAGCACCATTCTCTTCAGTAATCTTTTTGGATTAATTTGGAGTATGAGATTATTGTTGTTTCCCAATTTGTTCCGCCTTCCTCCATCCCCTCCATCCTGCATCACATGCTAAGTGTGAAAAAAAAGCATGAAAACCCTGTGCTCTCACATGACAACTACACAAACCGACTTAACAAGCGATGTCTGGTACTTGAAGCGGTGGCAACAACAAGCCAATGCTGTTTTTTTACAATTAATGTGGTTCACAGAGCCGATTGTACGCCTTTCTGAAAAGCCAACACAAGACTATAGAGTGCATTTTAGAAACACAAACTGCCCTAATTGAAGTTGTTTGCTCGTCATTTATCATCGGGCCGAGACTTTAAGGAGTGTGAACAACCTCTCTGCGCCTGGCAGAGCCTTTTTGTACATCATGTTAAACAAGAGAGACGTGCCTGTGAGTTTCTTCTCTCCGCTCCTCCGGCGCATCGCGTTTACCCACTGCATTGTGGAGCTACGGGCTTTGTTTTGCAGTGTCCCTGCCCTGAGACAGAGCCGCTCTCCTGGACTACACTAAGCTGGCTTGGCAGCCGGCGTGTGTGTGGTGCCAGGCTTGAGGGAGAGTGTGTGTGTGTGCATCCTGTATGTGTGTGTGGATTCGTGCACACCCGTATTTTGACGCTTTGCATCATGGGGCATGCATGTGCTCCCATCTGCGCGTGTCTGATACACACACACACACCAGCGTACAGGGAACACAAATCGGGCGAATGAATCCTCGTACCACCTCTTTTGGCACTCATCAGTTCGTGACTTGTGAAAAGCGCCAAAGTGAGGATTGTAAGTGAGCAGGACACTCGTCACAGGTCCGCCCATGAGACTCAGTGACACCTGTCATCACAGCTTACTCTGAAGACCTGCTACACACCACCTCCAGCCTCGCCTCGCCTTCTCCACCGACGAACGGGGGGAGGAGTGTGGCGGAGGAGGGTGGAGGGGGGGGGTTTGGATTTATAGATCCCCTCTTTCTCTGTTCTCTGTACTGGTAGCGAGGTTAGAGGGCACAGAGCGGGCGGAGAGCAGGGTGGAAAGGAGGGAGATGGGGAAAGTCTGCCCGGTTAGCGTTCGTCCTTCAGATGAGCATGCTTCTCTGGCCCTGTGGCTATAGCTCGCCTTCCCGCCTGACTGCGTACTCGGGACAAAGAGGCTGTGTGTGTGTGTGTGTGTAACATAGGATGCTCCAGCTACTTAACAGTTATGAATCTATTTCCATGTTAACCATAACCTTTTAAATGTATTTATGCATTCTTAATGGGAAGTTTCACCATATTCGTTGTCATTTCAGCGTGAAAATGTTTATTTCCTCTCCCCCAGCTTTATTGCTCGGTAGTTCATTATTGCGTACTAAACAACACAGGGCTGATTGTGGGCCCTGTGTGAGTTGCCGTACGAAAAGTAGCCAAGAAAGAAAAGAGGGAGAGAGAGAGAGAGAGAGAGAGAGAGAGAGAGAGAGAGAGAGAGAGAAAAAAAGGGCTTGTTTGGTTGAGAAACCATTTAACAACTTCCCCTGGAAATTGAAAGAGGAAATAGTTTTGGGCTGGATTGCAGTAGGGGGGAATGAAGCCCATATGAGGACCAGATGAAGAGAGTAAGCAGCCAAGCAGGACTGACAGTGGGAGAGAGAGAGAGAGGGGGGGATACAAGAAGGGAGGGAGGGCGAGTCTTTTGATGTCCTTCATTTACATCTCACAACAAAACAGAGGAAAAACCAACTGAAATGATTGTAAAATAGTGACAGACGAAGAGCTGGAGAGAGAGAGTGAGGGAGAGAGAGGTTTGGGTGTTTATGAGGTCATTTAACCAAAGTCGTGTTTTCAACATTTCCTCCCCACTTTAATTTTTCAGCTTTGTTCTACTCTAATTACTTCCATCCACATGTGAGAGTTTGTGTGCAACTCACGTTGTGTGTGTGTGCATGTTTGGTTGTGTATGGACGGATCCATGTGCTTGTCACTGCAACTGCGCACATTGCAACATAGACAGAATGAAAACATGCCCACTTAACTTTCCTGTTTTGTACATTAACCCTCGGATGTTCCCACAAGACGCTCTTACAAATTGCCAGCTCGGGACGTGACAGGATTTTGGGAAATCTGCTGCCGCGACTGACGGGAACGACCACAGCGACCTTTCTTTGTAAAGGTGATGACATTCTGAGGTATGACGGCCTAAACGGAACGAGCCAGTCGCAAGACGATCAACAAATTCATCTTCTAGTGGAACATTTGACATTCGAGAGTCGGATACGAAACGTCATAAAATCAAGTGTGAAAAATATATAATGTCATGGAGCCTATGTTCTCCACTCCCAATATAATTTATAATGTATGCTGAGAGGAAGGTGCACATTCCTCACAATCATTTGTTCAACATTTCTATGAGCCGTGAACTTGTGATGTTTGTAGCCCGGTCTCACCAAATGGCGTAGTATGAATGACACAGAACACCACTGTTGCTTTTGGCATGTCATTTCACACCATGTAGTTTGTACTGACTGCAATGTAAAGGCATCTGTGTGAATATGCTACACTCAGAGCTAGTGATGTAGAATAAAATGTGAGAATGTTTGCTTATGGCGGGTTTGAGGGAAGGTGGATGGGTCCAACAAACCCAGGTATTGGTATCCGTATCGAGACAGAAAAAGTTGGATTGGAGCATCCCTACTTTCAGCCAGGAGACCAGTGCTCGAGGCCAGTTTTTGTGTCCGAAAAACGTATTTTCCGTACTTATGTTACGTTGTTTACGTGCGTATTTTACTCAGTTAACGTATTTATTTTAAGCCCAACCATAATGTTTTTCCTAAACCTAACTAAATGGGTGTATTGTCTTAACCTAACTGCGGCTGTTACCGTAGTTTTGTTGCCTAAACACAAAAGCAACGTAGCATTAAATGACACACGAAAAGCCGTTTCACAACGCTAACCCTGTGGCGTGTAATGACACGCGGAAAGCCTAAAATGCGTTATCATGACATGTGGAATGTCCTTAAAATGTCATGCTATTTACGCCTTCCCATGAGATCAGGTCGGATGTTTGAGAAATGCTTGTTCACTTGTGTTTTAGTCTACGGGGACTTTAATTCCCTGACCTGCCTGACCCTTTAAAAAGAAGGAGTGCTCTTACCCTTTAAAATGTCTTTGTGGGTAATTTTTCCTGCTGTAAGTCAGTTTCAAAGAAGGGATTGTTTACTTGTTTATTTACCTCACTAACAGTATCGATGTTTTGCTTATGGGCGATTCATATCTTTTGTCATTTGACTACCAATTGACTCCAAATGAGGGGAGATTGATGCGACCTGTGTCAAAGGTTAAAGTGGCACTAATTCCAGAGATCTTCCTTGATTGGCTGCAGGCAGCAGGTGACAGGGTATAAAAGGTCATAGATGACAGCAAACAGGTTGGTCTCACTCTCCAGGAAAATGGAGGAAGGCCAGTGTTTTGTGTACCGGAAGGTTGTTTCTCATTAATTATCTGCTAAGTGCCAAGTATATAAGTGATAAACCTAATGAAATGGTTTATGTTTCTCCTTTTTGTAGTCGGTCTGTATACATTTAGTTTTTCTGGAAAATCAATGCCCGCATGTTGGTCCATTATTCCCACTCATACCATACATAACATATAATGAATTTTAGAGCTTCTCAAAATCTCTTACTGTGTTACTGTGCAATTTTACACGAATAAAACTTCTTGTACTTCATGCCCAAAATAAAAAAAAAATACAGCATTGGTAGTTTGTTCAAAAGCCTAATACAATCTACAGTATGTTTACATTAACTTGACAAAAACTTTTTTTTCGGATTTACGTCCTTATTCGATTCTGCACCTAATGATTTACATCTCATGCTGATGTTCTGTGCCAACAGGAAGAAGTTTATAGTTTAGGGTGTGGATGGGTGTGTAGTCTCTTTAGCGTCTGACCATGCAGGAGACTGGCGTGCGTCCTGTCACAGACCTGCAAATATATCTTTATTAACAGTAATCACAACAGTTATGACCTTAATCACATATTGCTTCTTGGCAGTTAAATGAAAATGGCAGCGCGCCAACTGACTCAACTGATTTTCCAAAGACTGCGTTTAAAAGTTCAATATTAAATCCAGTAATTAAGCAGTCAAGCACATTGAGAGCTAGTTGTGTTAGTCATCCTGAGCTGCGTTGCTGTTAGGAAACCTCAAACGGAGAGTTACCGCAGGTGTGTCCCCTGAACGCAGTGCTCAGACCTGTCAGTGTTACGCAATCTGGCACATCACGCCTCTCCAATCAATAAATGATGCTTGTTTTACATCTTGGGTTGAAAGTTGTTACCACGAAGGAATTGGAACAAGACGGGTTAGTTTTCAGGGTGATGGGAAATGGGACGGAGAGGTCCAGAGGGGATACACTGATGGTGATGATGATGAATCTGTTCTGCCAGAGGCTCGTGACATGGGTGAAAGTGTTTCTACTAGAGGGGGAGAATATGTTAGACCAGGTTTCTGTCTTTTTCTTGCTTTGTCTGTTACACTTTTTCTTTTGCCAATCCATTTTTTGCTTGCTTTCTTTCTTCTAGGGATGCACCGATACGATACCGGATTGGATATCAGGGCGATACTGACTCAAATAGCTGGATCGGATATCTGTGACAATGGGGCTGATCTATTAAATTCAATTCTACATATACTATATACATTATAGTTAGCTGGGATTGGCTCCAGCCCCTCCGCGACCCTAGAATAGGATAAGCGGCTACAGATAATGGATGGACGGATATATACATTATACAGTGGAATTTTAATACCTGTTTAAGTTTTGACCAATTTGTTGCTGAATTAAAAAGGTTTTTACTTAAATTGTAATTCCTGTTAATTTTGAAGATTTTTTTTGCCAAGTTGCTGGTGCACGATTTATTATTTGAATTTTTTGATAAATAACAAATCACAAAATTTATATGTATTTGTTAAATTTTGTTTTTACAAAGTTAGGGGAGCAATGTTTAAGTCAAGCCTGATGTTGCCTTACACATAAAAGAATGATCCCAGTCACTTCCACACAGTGAGGCATACAGCTTATTAATTAAACACTGGTATCTGATCGGTACTCCGTATCAGCCGATACCCAAAGCCCAGGTATCGCTATTGGTATCGGGACTGAAAAAGTTGGATCGGTGCATCCCTACTTTCTTACTTCCTGAATGTATAAAACATTTTCACTCTCCATGTCTGACATGACATTTACAAATCCCAAACTTGCACGGTTCTGGCTGAAAGCTCCCATCTCTCACTTGTTCATGCTAAAGCTTCCGCTCTACAGGCGTCACTGGTGCAGCGATATAGCTTGCCTGGCATCCTGGCTGCTCTCGGATCAGAGCATGACTAAGGCATGTGTTATGACATTCGGTGATATTTGCATATTCATTTGTGACATTAAGAATTCCTCTCCGCTGCCTCAGGTGTCCCCGAGTTCCTCGCGGAACCACTACGAGTACAGTTCCTCGTGTTCCCGCTAAGTGAACCTGACTAGGCAGCCCAGGCTGATAGTATATCTTAACCCCTTTTAGATGTTTCTTGAAAGAAAGAAAGAAAGAGGAGTTTTCAGGGCAGAGAGGCAGGGTGTAGGCACACACAGTAAGTCTGGCTCTGACTCACTCTGGCAGTGGCTTTAATCAGGGTGGAAGAGCTGCGGTGTTCTCATGCGATGCAGAGTCAAATACTCGCCCTGAGGTCTGCAGGGGGTCAACCGTGGTGCACACACAGAGAGAGAGAGAGAGAGAGAGAGAGAGAGAGAGAGACAGAAAGACAGAGAGAGGGACAGAAAAAGAAAGAGAAATCCATGTCCCTTGACAAGTAGACTGCCTAGAGGACATACATTCCACACTTTTCATCACAAAAGGCATTAATTATATCAGAGCCATAACCTAATACCACGGTGTGTAATGTAAAATGATATGAAGGTGATTTCTAAAAACACCTTCAGAGGATTTGTGCTCTCCTGACATCAAGTCTATTTAGTCTGAGTTTTAGAAAGTTTTCAAGAAATTCAAAAAACTACAGATTTCCACCACGGCATCACAGAAACACTCCCAGGTGTACTAAATTTAGCTCAACACCAAATAAACAGTCTGGTCTGCAGGGTTAGCGGCATCGCAGTGAACTACGTGACATTGTGTTGTTGATAAACAAAAGCAGTAGGAAGTGATGTGAAAACTGGCCGCTGGACAGAAAAAGGTTGAACCACGGGTCATTTTACAGCAGCGGAGCACATTGATATATGAAGAGAGAGAGAGAGAGGGGAGGCAGAGACGGAGGGGAGGCAAAGTGAGAGACAGAACCTGAAAACTGGAGCTCGTGGGTTTTTGCTGTGTTCTCGGGGCCTGTTTGTGAAGGCTACGTTCGGGGTTACGGGTCTGGCCCCGAGCGCCAGCGCAGTCACTGGGAATTACAAACAGGCAAAGTGTGTAACCTGCCCCAGCGCTGTGGCAGAGAGCCCGAGGGGGGCACAGAGCTCATGCTGGCTGGCTGGCTGGCTGGCTGCATGCAGGAATCTCTGCCTGCGCTCCTTTTTATTCTCTGTGGAGCAACAAACAGTGAACCGATTAGTTGACTTTTCCTCTGTTGCATGGATCTCTCGCTGTTGTTGGTGAGTTAAGCTAAGTATTGTTTGGTGTTAAACGAAGCAGAGCAGATACAACATTCCTGTCGGCACAAAGAAGATTAATTTCAAGAAGTTGTAAACGTGCAGCCTTGAACAAACCAAAACAAAGTCATGACAGTTCCAGGTTTATGGTAGTTATTAAGTCTTTTGCGGCTTAAACCTGCAAAGTGCAAGATGTCAGCAGCACAGTTGTGAAGCAGATCCTCTTAAACATAATTTACATGCAGGTTCTGTCCAAACTCATATCTCCAGTTGCCAGTTGCAAATAATTATAGGCTATAACATTGCCTGTGTTAAGGCTCCATGAAAAGCTACACATTTGCATTAGCCTGTGGCTACAGTGACATATAGCTCAGAGATTACCTGGAACCTGTCTGTCATCTTGAGGAAAATGACAGTATCCAATAATGTGTTCATTACAAAAAAAAGTCCTCTATTTAAAAAAAAAAAAAAAAAAAAAAAATGTTTTTGGACTCAACAGAGTTTCCAGTGACAACAAATCAAAGGTACAGGGGAGAAACTTTGAAGTGCACAATGAGCCCGGCGCTGCTGCAGGAACGCCTGCCTTGCATCATGTGAACATTAAGACACTCACGGCATTTATCAAAAATGGCTTGGCTCGATTGCTTCAAGCGGCTTGCTTTGATATCCAGCGCCACTAATCTAAGTATGATCGGGTTCACCAGGGGCAAAGATCTGCCCCGATTCATTATAACGTTTCATCAATTAACACTTATCCACAGGGTTGCTCGGGAAACGCTCTGAGCAAACCACGAAAGCTACAGTCAGTGTCCCCTTCTTCCTGCCGATTAGCTCTCTGCCCCTTTTAGGGTCTAACATATGAGACACTACTTGGATGTCTTTATGGGAAATACACCCTCCCTTCACTCAATATTGACTGAAAAAAATTAAATGTGAAAATGCACTTGAATAGCACTGCATTTAAAAAGTGCTTTTATCCCACTTCACACACATTTCTACACTGAGAACAGTGGAGCTAATATACAAGTTGGTGTGTTTTGGGGTTCAGTGTCCTGTTCAAGGACACATTTGTGTTGGGAGAAGCTGGGAATTGAATCACTAACCATAAAAAAAATATATATAAACAAAAGGTAATCAATGAAATATATGAACAATATATAATTATTTCTGATTACCAATCATAAAGTCATATTTAAATTTCTTTCTTTCATCACTTTGAATTTACTTTCATTCTTTAGTACATCAATTTAGAGCCAGGTCAGTGTAAATGACTTTATAATTTGTACATGAATTTAGTCCAAGTCTGTGATTATTCAGATGTGTTTCTGCAGTGGTGCCCATGAGCTAATAAATTAGAGAGAAAGAGAGCCCTCTGGTGTTAGCAACCGCCACAAAGCTCTCATCCTCCTGAGCTCTGCTGACAACAAAACAAAGTGTTCTCTAAATCTCTCGCTCGGAAACCAGAAAGTGTCTGTCAACAAACATCCATCATCACTTTTGTGTAATTTAGCATCAACTTTGCAAGCCGATCAAAACAGGGAGGATTAGTTAAGGAGAATAAATGAGATAAAGTGGCTTCTGGTTTACATTTATAAGAGGATTTCAGGAGTAAAATGTTAAGAATAACAGCAAAGCTACTATGAAAATAATTCCTTTTTATTAAGGCATCTAACAAGAATTGCCTAAAACATGAGGCAACAACCAAAGCTGGTGTTTCTTTTCTTTCTTTCACACACTAATACTCAAACACACACACACACGCACAGGCCCTCTCCGCTGGCTTTGTGACCCTCTCTATTGTCATGTATACATGGTTGGGCAGGGCTGCTATATGCAGACAACATGCCAAACTAAGTGTCGGGTGTGGTGAGGTCACAAAGATCACCATCTCCTTTAATTACTCGGGACCTGGCCAGCCACTGATATTTTGACTCACCTGTGTGTGTGTGTGTGTGTGTGTGTGTGTGTGTGTGTGTGTGTGTTAGATGGGGGGTTGGGACAGAAGTCTTTAATACAATAGGCCGCGTAGAGACCGACCTGCATTCCAGTAACAACCTGCCGCAGGTAAACTCTTCATGACAACATGCAGAATTGTTTTCCCTTTCTGAAGAACTCCGTCAGGCCAAAGAGGAGAAGTCAAAGTGTCCCCTGCCTAAGGGACCTGCTTTCACCAGGTCTTATAGCACCACTAGTGGTAACTTAATGGCTCTTCTTACCTAATACTTTCTCTTAGTGCTCAGAGGCAAAAAACACACAGGGAACGTGCCGGCATTACCCTGGCCTGAAGCTCTGTGCTAATTATTATGTATGTAGTGCTTCAGGTGGATATAACAAAACACAATGTAATGTTTTAATTATGGTGGCGTATTACAAATTGGAACTGCACTGTTTATATCTGATGCTGTAAACTGAGTGGTTACTGTATTATCATGACTTTATATGTCATGCAGGTGATTAAAAAAAAAAAGTTTTATTGATCGTTGATTTTGGAATGTAGAAAAAACAATATCACACCTTGTGTGCTTCTGTGGATGAAGTTTATTTTATGGCGCCCTATTGATGTATTCAGCTCTGTCTTGCTCCCATTCTCCTCCTCTCCTCCCCGAGGGCTTCACCTGCAGAACCTGCTCTGTCATTAGGCCACATAGTAAGGGGATTTATGCGCAGTAGAAACACAATAAAAACTACACCCTCCAAGTCCCTCCCATCATCTGCATGGTCAGCAGCTGCGAAACTGCGAGCGGATATGAGATTGATTATGTGCATCCCTCTGTAACACTTTGGACTTATGGGGGTGACGTGCATGCTGGGGGAGAAAAAAAAAGATCTGTCTTTTATGTTATGCTAACTTCGTGCACAATGCCCCCCCAAACCCCGCCGCCCTGCAACCTCCATCCACGAGCAAAGCAAACTAAACAAGAGATGACAGAACACAATTGAAATCAGCCACTTTCTTTGTCTTCATGCATGGCCTCTCATGAGCGAATACTCATCTGGTAAGGATTGCTTTGAAATTTAAATACATAATTTGAAAATTAAAAAAAGCAATGCACAAGAAAGACTGCACTGTGCAAGAAAACAATAGCCTCCTATACACAGTTTTGGATTGTCACTGTTTTAAGTTTGCTCTTGCGGCAGTCATATCTGTCCAAAACTGGTAGTGAAGTGGGGGTAGAAACGAAGGGTTCACCCATTTTGTTTTAATCAGGGGGAGAAAAACGAATAAAGACTTAAAAATTACGCATTTCTTCTTTCTTCGGAGATGCTCTCATGGAACCGTTCTTTTGTCTTCTTCTTTTTTATGTCATATCTAATCAGCATTTTCAAACGAACGCACCGCGGCTCAATACAATCCCTTTCAGCTTTTGTTTACCATAAACAACATAATAGGCATCACAGAGGAAAAAGCCCCGGGGCGGGAGAGTGTAGGGTTAACAAAGACCTAACCACTCCAAACATTGCTTAAATTACGACTAAATGACCTGTTGAACACCTGTGTGACTAACATCCAGAGTATGGATGCCGGGCTCATTCCCTGGGGGTGCAGATAGCTCTTTGTAGAACATGTGGTGTTATGTATTATGAGAAATATACATAATATTTATTTTTATTGATCGTGTTTCCTTGTGATTTCACAATTCCTGCGGCGGCAGAAAATCTACCAAAACACTACAGATGAATTATCGAAAGTAAAAAAAATACCTTAAATGAATCAACAAATAAATAAGTTAGGGTCGCCGTCATGAGTTCAGCCGTGCTGTAGGCCATCGCGTGACTGGCTAGGGTGCTGCAGAAGAGTTGATTGACAGGTTGACGATGCGGATGCTCTGTGTAGTCAGGAGATATTTACCATAAGTTGGATCTCTGTGAGAATCCCATCAGCCTGAGCCTCCTTATCTATCTGAGTGATTGGCAGCACGGCCCCGAGGCGACCCAGGAAGAACAGTGCATGACTCACCGAGCAGACAGCGCTGATTTACTGGCGGAGGGGTTAGCGGTGACCATTTGAATTTGAAGATATGTGTTGTAGGTAAACACACAGTTTACTGGTCAACGTGACGGTTATCTAACAAAGTGTCAGGAAAATCACGAGAGGAAGGTAGAAAAAAAAACGTTTTTTTTTTTTATATAAGAATGAAAGAGAGAATAGAAAATTACAAGGACAGAATCTATTGTTGTGCTCATTCTGTGCCGTGTGAAATACTTTTCTCAAATGCTTTTGTACTAGGGGTGTAAGAAAATATAGAAAATATTGAATAATGTGATATTATTTTTTGTGATACTGCATCAATTCTAGAGAGCACAATATTGATTTTTAATTAATAGTTTACATGCAACGATTAACTCAGTCAATACTCTATTTAAATTGCAAAGAGAAGCACCCTCTCAGCGTATGCGCCCTCTCAAAGTAGAGCTATGATGTTGGATGTTACAGGGACTGTAATAAATGCAAATGCAGATCCAACTGTTGTGATTGCATAAAAAAGTCAACTTTTTTTTTACTCAAATTGTATGCATATGGTGGTGTGTTCTTTATACTATGACAGATTTCTTAAAATTAGATTAAAAAAATTTGAAATATATCGCCTTGCTTACAGTATCATAATATATCGCAATATATTGAATCGTAACATCTGTATCGGGATACGTAGCCCTGTTTTGTACACAACTTTCCAGTAAAGTCTACTACAATGAACACTAGTCTCAACTTATTTACATGAAGGAGCATATAACAAAGAGCAACTTGGGACATACTCAATTCAACAAGCACACCGGTGAAATATAATGATGGATGATGTTGTTACACAGGGGCGAGACAGATGTATACTCGAGGCGTATAAATAAACTCTTGACCGGAAGAAATCATTCTGTGTGCTTTTGATTTGAAATGTTCTGCGAGTAATGAATTCAGTGTCTCTCCAAAGAGTCTGAAAGGAAACAAATGTGCCACCTGTGGTGCCATACACTATTGTTCTCAGTCGATTCAAATCAAATAAAGGCTTTGACTGAAATCCCCCCTTAAAAAAAATGGAGTTGAAGGAAATTTAACATGCATGCATAATGTACGTTTTCATTTTTATTAACAAGGATGGCAGGTTAGTGTAACAGCTGTTGACAGAGTACAGTGGTAAGATATGCCAGACGATTCCCACTGAAAATGAGCTGGGCTGGTGAAAAGCCAAAACCTGAGTAGGGTGGTGAGGCTGAGGAAGGATGAAAACGATCTAGGCCCCAAGGGCCTGCTGCTGCCATCTATGACTTATTCACTCACAGCAATTAACCGGCCCTGGATTCAGCGGCGGGAGTCACATTCTTCACTATAGAGAGAGAGAGAGAGAGAGAGAGAGAGAGAGAGAGAGAGAGACAGCACAAAACATTGCAACATGTCAAAACTAGACCGGCATCAAACTGAAGGAGAGCAGTT
>CAKALU010060685.1:0-14351 GCA_916700995.1 Hozukius guyotensis
CTAAAATGGCTCTTTTGATAGTAAAGGTTGCTGACCCCTGGCTTAGCCAAACGTAGCTAGCTAGCTTAGCCAAAGGGCACTTTACAACAACAAAACATAAACGCACAATATAGCTACATATTAGCACAAGCTAATTGTTACCATGGTGAGGTGAGGCTGGGATTCCTGATGATTTAGAGAAGAATAAACTTTTTGAAAGAGTCCCATAAAGCAGGAATGGGGAAACTCAAGTGCGCATTTGTGTGAGGAACAACTTTTTGATGTGAGGAACAATAATAAATAGACTCCACCAGCAGCTTGGAGCATGGCCAAAACATTATAATTCCTCTCTAGATAGCCGTCCTGAAGCAGCAACAGCTGTTTTGGGCAGTCATTCTCAACTTTGACGAGCTAAATTAGTATTTTATTAGTAATTTATGTGTCCAGGACAGTGGGAGTTTAGGCGTGCATCAATTGTCAAATGTGTCAGGAGTGGGCGGAGCCTTGTTATCTCATAAAGGCCCTAATTAAACTGTGACCAATCACGTTCCACTGAGTCATCAGGTTTCATCCAATCACATCAGTGAAATATTTCAATTCAATTAAATTCAATACACATTTACAGAACAAGTGATGGATCTTTATTGTCAATAATAAAATATCATAATTTTGTCAACAGTAATACAACACAAAATAATCATAAGAGGTATTGGAGGCAGACTTAAAGGGACTGTTTGTAACTTCTTACACGTATAAATCATCCGGGTCGGTGTCCCATGCACGCTCGCATATGCGCGCTCGCGTGTGGCTACGCTGTTCAGACTCAGACTCCAACACAAACTACACGGAAGCACCAAAACCGCAAAGTTCTATCTAGTGAAGCCCATCTGTTAAACAGTGTTGGCCGCGGTCGGAGGACGCGGGGGAGACCGTAGCTTTGGTCTCCAGGGCCGGAGTCTCTGCTTCCTCTGCTCCTCTGCCTGCTTGCCTTCACTCAGCTCGCTCCACCTCACTTGCACACGCGCTCACTACACACTGCAGAAGAGTTAGTTTAAATGTACAGTGGACGTTTGTACAGAAATAACTGCTGCAGCTCCTCCAGACCAACAGAGGTTTCCCGTGTCTTGTGAAGTGACGGGGCTCCGCAGCGAGAAACGTTATCGTCTCCGACCGGGAGCTTACAGTCAGCTGTTTCTATTCTTAAAACCACTACACCAAGAAAATCCACCAGAAAATATAGGTATTCATTTGTGATTTGAAATAAAAAAATAAAAAAGAAGCTTTACAAGATGAGCTGCGAGCAGAGGAAGAAGGTGGGGAAGAGGAGGTGTGATGTATGGCTCCACCTCTGATACCAGATTTCAGTCGGCCTTTATGCTGTCATTGCAAATTTAAGATGAAAACAATTGTTGAATTTATTTGTCACTGTTGCACAGACCTTGATTTAAGTTTCCAGGATACCTCCAGCTTTATACACGTTTGGATTTTTACTGCTTGTGCTCACACGTAAGTCTGATTGTATGTTGTATGACTTTTCTCTGAAAATCCGCACATCTGCACCACTGTGTTTATTCAAGATGAATTCCTATAAATCACCTCCTCACTAATAACATAAATTGATTCTCTTCACAGGAAAAGTGGAGAGCGTAACCTTTGAACAGTCCTCTTCTCAAGTAGTGAAGGAAGGGACTGAGGAGCTCAGGATCAACTGCAGCCATGATGGCAGCAACCTCCAGACGATGCTGTGGTACCAGCACCGACAGAGCGGTCGGTCTATGAGCCTCATCGGGTACACGGTCCTCCAGAATGCACCGGACTACGAGGAGCAGTTTAAAAACTCCAGGTTCCAGATTGAAGGAGACTCAAGGAGAGGATCTCTGATCATTCACAAAGTGAATTCATCAGACTCAGCTGTGTATTTCTGCGCTGCTAGTACACAGTGATGTGGTTTAATACAACTGCTTCACTAAAACCTCCTACCACTTACAACAGCTGCTGCTCAGGGTGTCACAGTGCTCCTGAGCAGGAACTTTTAGTTGCTATCAATGTCCACTAGGAGACTCTGGCTGCACTGAGAAACTCCCTCAGACTTTCTTATTTCATACGTTTAGACTGCAGCAGCACAGTAAGGTCCACCTGAAGACACAGTTGTGATTGTATGTAGTTGTTTACTGTCAAAATGAAGCTGCTCTTGGTTGCCGTTCTCATCTTCACCCGTAAGAACATTTAAATTCAGTTGAAATTAAACTTTTGTTCTTATTATTCCTCATTGAAGTTGTTAATTCACTTCTTGTTGTTTTCCAGATTCTTCCATTGGTGTAAAAATCCACCAGCCTCCATCTATAATCAGCCGTGAAGGAGAGCCGTCTGTAACTATGCAGTGTGAACAAGATGACAGTGACTATTACTACATGTACTGGTACAGACAGAGCAGCGGGGAAATACAGCTGGTGACATATTCTCTTGGTAAAGATGTGTGGAACATTGAAGCTCCTTTCAACAAATCCAAGTACACCATGTCGCGGCCTATATTGCTTCAATCCTCTCTGCAGATCCACCCTGTGGAGGCTGCAGACTCAGCTGTGTTTTACTGCGCCTCCAGGATAGCACAGTGGTTCAGAAAGCCTCAGCAGCTAAACAACAACCTGAAGAAGAAACCAGGGAGAGATGACGGGGAGGAGGGATGAACGAGGAGGGTTCATGAGTTCAACTCTGAGCTGAACTCTGTTCAACATCAATGTGACGTGAAAATATGACAGAAAAATTGTTTATTAATTCATTAAAAAGGTACAAGAATGCTTCATAGTTTGTCATTATGTTCCTGCAGCACCACAACGCTGATCAGCTCAGATAAGTGTGCAGGTGTTAACGTGGAAAAGATTACTCGACTCATTCAGTATTATTGTCCTCCAGGGTTTCTCTCATCTGTGTCATTTAGTGCTTTTAGTCTGTTAGTTTATTTCACTATAATTCAGTGTGCAGGGAGAAAAGATGATAGTTTATCAAGTTTAAGAGGTTATCATACACTGACCTCTACAGGGTTCAGGTGGGATTACACTTAAATTTAATTTTTTTTTAAATCACCTTGAGCTTTTCAGAAGTCAAGATATGTCAAAAGGTCAAGTCAAATAATTAAAGTGGTATTAATATTGAATTATAGTGAAGAATTAGACTGAATAAGCTGCAATTTACATGTACATGACCTCTACAGAACAACTTACATAACATCATAGAAATGCTTATAACATCTCACAATTAAAGGGACTATTTGTAACTTTCAGAAATGCTTCTTAACAGCGACACCTGTGGCCGTGAAATCAACGAAAGTCAGCGTCGGGCTCGTACTTGTGCTCGCTCTAAATGGACATGAACGAGCATCGCTCAAAACAGTGAGGCGACACACGTCAGCTAAAAGCACAATATCACTCTATATTTCACCTGCTTGGCAGTAATGTTAGCTGACCAGACGAAGGTCTCTCAATGAATCAATGCTGATACTGTGTTTGCTTCTCCTGCCTCAGCGCAGGCTTCAGCAGCGGGGCTCCCCAGCGAGAAACTGCTCCCTCCGCCCGCAGCCGGAGAGAGCAGGAAGACACCGGCAACCGGTCGGTAACGAGACAGTAACGTTTCTCTCTGCGGAGCCCCGTTACTTCCCAAGACACGGGAAACCTCTGTTGGTCTGGAGGAGCTGCAGCATTTATTTCTGCACAAATGTCTACTGTACATTCACTAGATATTCTCAGAGCTAAACTAACTCTTCTGCAGTGTGGAGTGAGCGCGCGTTCACGTCTAGAGGTGGAGCGCATATGCAAGCGCACATGTGTGCCGACCCGCTACATTTATACGCTTAGAAAGTTACAAACAGTCCCTTTAAAGAGATGCTTTTGTGCTTTTTCCCGTCACTTTAGTGTGTTGTGTATTTTTTTGTGCGTGTAAAAAGTTTGCAAAGTTGCAAAGCCCAAAGTCCAGGTCAAAGGGAGTTAATCTCCCCCACAGAAACACTGCTCCTGAACTGCCTGAAACGCCTCGCTTGAAGTCCCGCCTTTTCTTCCGTAATGTGGTGATGTCACCAAGTAACACATTTGCATAATACCTGCCTAGCAGCTAGTTTGGCACAGCGTCAGACAAAGCTAGTTAGAGCGGAGCTGGAGCGGAGTCCAAAGAGTTTGGTTCGGTTGACCAGAGGGAGGAAAAGCGTTTTTTGAACATTAGTTCTAGTAGAAACTCAAAATACAAGTATGCACCTGAAAATGAGCATGATAGGTCCTCTTTAAGTAGATATCAACAGAACATAAAGGTTTTATTTTGAATAAGAGCACACTGGTTGTACTACCAATCATTTGGTTAAATACTCATCTTAAACAATAAAAGAAATGAACAGTGTAAAACTTCAACAGACAGTAATGAATTAATAAATAGTGCAGTGGAAAGTACATATACTCAAGTACTGTACTTGAGTACAATTTAGAGGTACTTGCACGTTACTTGAGTATTTCCTTTTCCTGCTACTTTATACTTCTTCTCCACTACAATTCAGAGGCAAGTATTGTACTTTTTACTCCACTACATTTATTTAATAACTTTAGTTACTTTGAAGATTTAGATTAATAATACAAAATACAATTAACAAATAATGTATCATGTATTATTATCAGTTAAAAGATAAAACTTTACTGAGTTGAGTGAAATTCACAAGCTTTACCAGCTGCAACAATAAAATGATGAACACATTAATGCATCAATAATTATAATACAATAATATAATATATGTTATTCTGAAATGGGTCGTTGTGCTTAATGAGTAGTAGAAGTAGAAGTACTTCTACACTGTGGTATTACTACTTTTACTGAAGTATAAGATCTGAGTACTTCGTCCACCACTGATGTATTCATTATGTCTAATTTAATATGTTTATTTTATAGGAGCAGATATTTAAACATAGAATATTCATTGAATGTCACATGTCATAGCATTTAGCTCATTGTGCAGTATATTTACTCATGTACTTAAGTACAGTTTTGAGGTACTTGCACTTTACATGAGTATTTCCAATCTATGCTACTTCATACTTCACGATGGGGAATATTTACGCCACTGTATTTATTTGGCAGCTTTAGTGACTTTGCAGATTCTCATTATAAATACAAAATATAATCAACAAATAAATTTACCAGCTGCAACATTAAAGTGATGCTTACATATTAATGCATCAATAATTATGATCCAATAATATATGATTCTGAAACGGGCCATTCTGCATAAAGAGAACATTTACTTTTTGTACTTTATGTACATTTTGATGCCAATACTTATGTACTTTTTAATGCAGGACTTTTACTCGTAACTTTAAAAACTTTGTACCATAAATTGGAAGCTTTTATGCCACTTTTCTCTGACATTTTACTCAGTGCTCTTTTTAAAAGAACACCACCTACAGTATGAGTCCCATCTGTCAGTAAATGTGAGTCCTCGGTTCACTTCTAACTGGGAGGATAAAGAGATAAAGAGGTGTGACCAGCAGAGACGTCACTCCCTCTGAACAGCTACAAACAAACACAAACAAAGAGCAGCTTCCCTTTTCCTTCCCTCCGTTCTGCTTCTTTTCTTAGCTGTCACAGAAATAGCAGCAGTGAGGTTGGAGGCCGTTGAGCCGTCAACACAGCTGCTCTCTCACAGAGAGAGATGGAGGCTGAGATATGGAGAAGCCGGGTGGGGGGAGGAGGAGAGAGGAGACAACCAAACACACTTTAGGTTTTTGTGTGATGCTTTTTCATCGTGGGGACAGGGAGCCACGGTGATACAATCCCATAGAGCCGCCGTACAAAAACCTCCTCCCATTAACACCCATTGTGTAGACGGCTATAAACTACCTGGGAGACCTGGGAGAGCAGAAACATCAATAATCTGAAGGTGTGTGAGCTGTCAGGACAAACTGGCTCTGGAAAGTCAACATAAATATGAAAATTTAGCTGAAATTGAGTTTTTAAAAATACATTTAGTGGAGCATTGGGATGCTTCTTTTACTCATCTTGACATAAACAACCAATGTGGACATTATGAAGCTCATCCTGCATGTTTAAACCTTCTTCATCCTCTGGATTATCACACTGTGTCTCAACATGCTGATGATGGAAAGTTTAGAGACTTTTTGGTAGAGGAGACATTCAGTGTGACTCTGGATCTGAAGCTTACTTTGGAAAGGGAACAAAACTCACTGTTCTGGGTAAGTAGGATCTCTCCCTGCTTCACTTCACTGCAACAAACTCACAACAGTTGAAATGTTGGTATGAAAGTGAAGGAAAAAACTGTAGTTGTGAGAAAGTTGAAATATTGAGCTGAAGTGAGAACACTGTGAGCTACAATGAACCTGCTTACTTTGGCCAAGGAACCAAACTGACGGTTTTAGGTAAATATTTCAGTTTATTAATGTTTTAATAAATGTCATATAGCTTTAGAGTCTTAGTATAAACAGACGTATCAGTAAAAACCTGAAAAAGAAAGACTCCAGAGTTTCATGCTCAGTATTTCTGCACTGTGACAATGCAAACGAGGCTTACTTTGGAAAAGGAACTAAACTGACTGTGTTGGGTGAGTCAAGGATGCTTCAAACTGAACTAATGTAATTTATAAAGCTGTGTTGTTGGAGTGGTGCATTTAGAAACTTAATATACTATAGTTTAAGTTAAGCTCAGAGCTTTTTGATATTAAGCTGAAGCTCTGTGCCAATTACGAAGCCTACTTCGGCCAGGGAACTAAACTGACTGTTCTCGGTAAGTAAAACGTCAAATGTTCTTCTGATTAATTCTCCTGTAAGAGAAGGAAAACGTGTACAAACAGGTTGAATGTTTAAGGAAAAACTTTTGTTTTTACATCAAACTTGTAAAAACTAGACCGCGGCGTAGCAATTGTTGGTTTAGGATTTTAAAAAAAGTGACATTCAATACAATATAGTTCATTTAAAAGCATTTAAAGCTTCAAGTTTCAAAGTAAAAGCAGCATGTTAGGCTGTTTGAGCACTGATCAGGTTCACTGTGACACTAGTGGTGGTGAAGCTTTCTTCGGTGGAGGAACAAAGTTAACAGTTTTAGGTAAGAAAACAGAACAATTTTAAAAACCTTTGTTATTGTGTCTTTATAAAACTTACAGCACTCAAGTCTAGTTTAAGTTCTGCTCAGAGCTCTTTGTTCTCACGCTTAAACGTCAGTTCGAAGCCTATTTCAACCAAGAAACAAACCGGTTCTAACATAAAGTCTATCAGGGTGGTTATTGAGGTTTGTAAAAGATTCTTGCACCTAAAAACAGGCTGTTAGTTTTAAAAGAAAGCTCCATTTATTATAAAACTAAAAAGAAAAGAAACAAAGTAAAAGCAGCATGTTGGGCTGTTTGAGCACTGATCAGGTTCACTGTGACTCTACTGAAGAGGCTTACTTTGGTGGAGGAACAAAGTTAACAGTTTTAGGTAAGAAATCAAAACAAATGGGGGGAAAAACATTGTAATTTGAATGTTTTTTTAAGAAATATACAGCACTTAAGTTTTGTTTAAGTTCAGCTCAGAGCTTTTTGTTCTTAAGCTTAAACACTGTGTCAGGCTGAAGCCTACTTCGGCCAGGGAACTAAACTGACTGTTCTCGGTAAGTTAACATAAAGTTTAACAGGGTGGTTATTGAGATGTCTGTATTGTAAAGAAAACAAAAAAACAGGTTGTAGTTGTTGGTTTTAAATGACAGTTATATTTATTACAAAACTAGAAGCTAAAGTTTCAAAGTAAAAGCAGCACGTTGGGCTGTTTGAGCACTGATCAAATTCACTGTGACTCTGGTGGTTTTGAAGCTTTCTTCGGTGGAGGAACAAAGTTAACAGTTTTAGGTAAGAAATCAGAGCAATTTAAAAAAAAACTTTGTTATTGTGTCTTTATGAAACTTACTGCACTCAAGTCTAGTTCTTAGAGCTTTTTGATATCAAGCTGAAGCTCTGTGCCAATGCCGAAGCCTACTTCGGGCAAGGAACTAAACTGACTGTTCTCGGTAAGTTAACATAAAGAGGGTGGTTATTGAGATGTCTGTATTGCATACAACTTGTTAAAAACTGGCTGCAGTTGTTGGGTTTAAAAAGGGAAGTTACATTTAGTACAAAACTAAAAAGCAAAGTTTCAAAGTAAAAGCAGCATGTTGGGCTGTTTGAGCACTGATCAGGTTCACTGTGACTCTGGTAGTTATGAAGCTTTCTTCGGAGGAGGAACAAAGTTAACAGTTTTAGGTAAGAAATCAGAGCAATTTGAAAAAATGTTGTTATTGTGTCTTTATGAAACTTACTGCACTTAAGTCTAGTTAAAGTTCAGCTCAGAGCTTTTTGTTCTTACTCTTAAACGTCAGCCAGGGAACTAAACTTACTGTTATCGGTAAGTTAACATAAAGTCTAACAGGGTGGTTATTGAGATGTCTGTATTGTAAACAAACGAAAAAACAGGTTGTAGTTCTTGGTTTTTAAAAGATAGTTAAATTTATTACAAAACTAGAAGCTAAAGTTTCAAAGTAAAGGCAGCATGTTGGGCTGTTTGAGCACAGATCAAGTTCACTGTGACTCTGGTTATGAAGCTTTCTTCGGTGGAGGAACAAAGTTAACAGTTTTAGGTAAGAAATCAGAGCAATTTTAAAAAACGTTGTTATTGTGTCTTTATGAAACTTACTGCACTTAAGTCTAGTTTAAGTTCAGCTCAGAGCTTTTTGTTCTTACTCTTAAACGTCAGCCAGGGAACTAAACTGACTGTTATCGGTAAGTTAACATAAAGTCTAACAGGGTGGTTATTGAGAGGTAAAAGATTTTTGCACAAAAAAAAAATAGGCTGTTGGTTTTAATGTAAAGTTGCATTTATTATAAAACTAAAAAGCAAAGATTCAAAGTAAAAGCTGCATCTGTTTTGAGCACTGATCAAGTTCACTGTGAACCAGGGTGCAGAGGCTTATTTCGGTGGAGGAACAAAGTTAACAGTTTTAGGTAAGATATCGGAAAAAAACATTATAATTGGAGTGTTTCTTTAAGAAATGTACAGCACTCAAGTCTAGTTTAGGTTCTGCTCAGAGCTTTTTGTTCTCAAGCTTAAACACTGTGTCAGTACGAAGCCTACTTCGGCCAGGGAACTAAACTGACTGTTCTCGGTAAGTTAACATAAAGTCTAACAGGGTGGTTATTGAGATGTCTGTATTGCATACAACTGGCTGCATTTGTTGGGTTTTTAAAGGGAAGTTACATTTAATACAAAACTAAAAAGCAAAGTTCCAAAGTAAAAGCAGCATGTTGGGCTGTTTGAGCACTGATCAGGTTCACTGTGACTCTGGTGGTGGTGGTGCAGAGGCTTTCTTTGGTGGAGGAACAAAGTTAACAGTTTTAGGTAAGAAATCAGATTTTTAAATTTGTGTGAGTGTTTCTTACGAAAAGTACAGCACTCAAGTCTAGTTTAAGTTCAGCTCAGAGCTTTTTGATATCAAGCTGAAGCTCTGTGCTAATACCGAAGCCTACTTCGGGCAGGGAACTAAACTGACTGTTCTCGGTAAGTTAACATAAAGAAGGTGGTTATTGAGATGTCTGTATTGCATACAACTTGTTAAAAACTGGCTGCAGTTGTTGAGTTTTAAAGGGAAGTTACATTTATTACAAAACTAAAAAGCAAAGTTTCAAAGTAAAAGCAGCATGTTGGGCTGTTAAAGCACTGATCAAGTTCACTGTGACCCAGACTACAGAGGCTTACTTTGGTGGAGGAACAAAGTTAACAGTTTTAGGTAAGATATCGGGAAAAAAACATTAAAATTGGAGTGTTTCTTTAAGAAATGTACAGCACTCAAGTCTTGTTTAGGTTCTGCTCAGAGCTTTTTGTTCTCAAGCTTAAACACTGTGTCAGTTCGAAGCCTACTTCGGCCAGGGAACTAAATTGACTGTTCTCGGTAAGTTAACATAAAGGGTGGTATTGAGATGTCTGTAAATGATTCTTGTATAAAGAAATAGGCTGTTGGTTTTAAAAAGGAAAGTTGCGTTTATTGTAAAACTAAAAAGCAAAGTTTCAAAGTAAAGCAGCATGTGTTTTGAGCACTGATCAGGTTCACTGTGACTCTGGTGGTACTGCAGAGGCTTTCTTTGGTGGAGGAACCAAGTTAACAGTTTTAGGTAAGAAAACAGAATATTTTTGTGTGTTTCTTTAAGAAAGTTACAGCACTCAAGTCTAGTTTAAGCTCCGCTGAGAGCTTTTTGATATCAAGCTGAAGCTCTGTGCCAATAACGAAGCCTACTTCGGTCAGGGAACTAAACTGACTGTTCTCGGTAAGTTTACATAAAGTCTTGTGGTTATTGAAATGTTTGTATTTCATACAACTTGTAAAAAACAGGCTGTCATTGTAGTTGTTGTTAAAGGATATAAAAGCTTCAAAGTAAAAGCAGCATGTTGGGCTGTTTAAGCACTGATCAGGTTCACTGTGACACTGGTAGTGGTGCAGAAGCTTTCTTTGGTGGAGGAACAAAGTTAACAGTTTTAGGTAAGAAATCATTTAAAAGTTCATTAAATATTGCTCAGGTATGATGTTGTTAAGATGTTCCTGACACTGTAAAGATACTCTAAGGCTCAAATGACTCCTAACCACCAATGTTTCACCCATTACTAGATTAAATAATCATAAAATAACCACAAAAAGCAAGAATAGATGTTTAAATGGTGACAATAAGGCTAGTAGGATTTGACTCTATTGCAAACTAAAGTAGATTAAAGTCTTTACATGTCAAAGAGTGACAATGTTGGAATAATTTCAAAGTGTCCCAGATAAAGAGAGGCAGTAGGAAGAGTTTTTGTAACAGTCGAAGGTCTCTGTGCTCCTACACGGAGGCTTACTTTGGAGCTGGAACTAAACTCACTGTTTTAGGTAAGAAAACCTGCAACAAACACATCTCACAGAGCATCATTCACAGCTTATTTGCAGCATGTGAGTAAGAAAAATGTGCAGTTTTAAAATATATATATATTTTAGACCTTGTATTAATTGCTAGTAAACAAAGTGTTCACTTTTTAAAAAGAGCAAAAAGAAGTTATGGTGGAAGTTTGAGCTGTGTTATCTCTCCAGTAAAAGTCGTGCAGCATTAAAACATTTGGCTGTACGCCCAGATTATTCCTCTCACAGCGACTTCTTATCATCTCTGTGAAACACTGTGAGTCAGAGAGAAGCTTACTTTGGAGCTGGAACTAAACTCACCGTTTTAGGTAAGAATCACTAAACTTAACATAATGTTCCATTATAGGATATAACAGCAAACTATAACCACCAGGTTAGAGTTGAGGGTTGTTTTTTAATGTCTTGAATAGACCTTAAATCAGAAGTTTAATGCTGTTTGCAATTTGGTATGTATTGTTTCTAAATGCATGTGTGCTTTAAGGTTTTACTTCCTGAAAACAAGCACAAAGACAGTTTAGAGCTCTCAGAGCTGAAAGCTTGAGCAGTTTTTCTGCAGCCTTGTATCAGTGTGAACAGCTACGATCCTGCTTACTTTGGCAGTGGCACCAAACTGACAGTGTTGGGTAAGAAAATGATAAAAAATCACGTGCAGAAATGTTTGTATTGTGAACTTCTCTTAACTTAAACCTGAGGATTATTGTATTGAGAGAAGTTTAGGGTTGTTTGAATGTCTTGTTTAGTGATCTGCTGGAGCAGCATCGTGTCGTGCTGTGCGTCAAAACTGCAAAAGAAAATGTAAAGTTTGAGATAAATCTCTCTGTTCTATGGCACAAAGTTTAGTCTCAGTACCAGACTTAATGCATTATTTCCAAGCTGTAAAAAATGGCATTCAAAGGATGTCATTATAAACATTTTCTCAGTTGCTAAACAGATGGTAAAATTTAGTTTTTGCTTCCTTGCATTAAAACGTGCATGAAATAATGGATTTAATGAGTCTATGAGTGGGATCCATGATTGTACTTTATATGTATGTTAGTGAAAAACTCACAAATGCTGTAAAAAAACAACAACAACAAGTTAGAAGTTAAATCAGCCACTGTAGTCGGTTTTTTACATGTGAGTCAGCGGTGTGCTCAGGCACTTATCCTGCTGATTTCGGAGAGGGAACCAAACTAACAGTTCTTGGTAAGATCACCTCATAAAACCAAACATTTATCTGAAGAAAAGACTTGTTAAATCTTCTTCCTGTAATGTTTTATTTGTGTTCAGTCTTTTTGTACCCTGATGTTCATGTGTAAATTCTGGTATTAAGAAGTCACATGTACATTAGAGTCAGCTAAAGGCAGTTTTGCTTTAGTGATTTCTGTCCTTCGTCCTGCAGAAAAAGGACTTGAGATCACTATACCGACAGTGAAAGTGCTTCAACCTTCACCAAAGGAGTGTCGAAACCAGAAAGACGACGCCAAGAAGAAGACCATTGTGTGTGCTGCCAGTGGATTCTACCCGGACCATGTCGGTGTATTCTGGGATATCGACGGGGAGAACGTCACCAAAGGTGTGGCGACTGACGAAGCTGCCCTGCGGGAAGGCAACAATTACACGATCACCAGCAGGCTGAGGGTCTCTGCCAAAGACTGGTTCACACCGACCAAAAGATTTACCTGCACTGTCAGCTTCTACAATGGGACGCATACTGGACTTTATTCAGAATCAATCGAAGGGGAAGAAGGTAGGTTTGCAACTCAGAAATGACCTAAATACGTCAACAATCGTCTGTCCTCGTCTAATCTATTTCTTATTCTTCTAACAGCTAAAGGAGGAGTCATGACAAGAGGTAAATATATTGTGTTTCTGTACACCTCGATGCATCAGTTCTACTGTGGTTATCAAAAAATTTAGTGTCCTACATATTTGGAAAGAAACACCAGCCCAGTCGCACAGCAGTTGGTGAAATAGTCACGAAAGTTAATGTATTGAGTCATCTACATAGACAAAAAATTTTAAAAAGAATTTTCGTGATGGTCAGCACAAAATCAGTTTGTATGTAATCCACGTAATTGTTAAATATAAAGAGCGGCGAACACCGCATAGAGACGAGGTCGGAGTGGATGGGTGGGTCAAAAAACACAGGATGTTCGCCCAGGAGACTAGTGTTTGAGTCCCGTGTGAAACCAGAGGTCAACGTTGATTTATTTGTCACGCAACTTCCGTACTTAAGTTACGGCACTTCTGGCGTTATTTAAACCCAAACCACCATCTTTTCTTAAACTTAACTAAGTAGTTTTGTTGCCTAAACCTAACCAAGTTGATCTATTCCTCCACCTAACTGAGCGGTTATATTTTGAAAAGACTGGAGCGGAAATTGACACGTGTGTCACGTATTGCTGGACGTTTGTAAGAAAACACACGAAAAATACATTGTTTAAAGTTGCTGAGCGGAAAAAAAGATCTATGTACTAGGGCTGTCAAAAGATTAAAATATTTAATCGCATGATTGTCCATAGTTAATCATGATTAATCGCAAATTAATTGCACATTTTTTATCCGTTCAAAATTAACCTTAAAGGGAGATTTGTACTCTTATCAACATGGGAGTGGGTAAATATGCTGCTTTATGCAAATGTATGTATATATTTATTATTGGAAATCAATTAACAACACAAAACAATGACAGATATTTTCCAGAAACAGAGGTCAGAGGTCAGAGGTCAAGGGACCCCTTTGAAAATGGCTATGTCAGTTTTTCCTCACCAAAATTTTGCGTAAGTTTGGAGCGTTATTTAACCTTGCCTAAAGCTAGTTAACATGGTTGGTAGCAATTGATTCCTTAGATTTTCTAGTTTCATATGATACCAGTATCTGCAATCTAGCTTTAAAACTGAGCTACAACCTAAAAGTTGCATTAATGCATTAAAGACATTAGTGGCGTTAAAACGAATTTGGGTTAACGTGTTATTATCACGTTAACTTCGACAGCCCTAATGTACACGAATCAAATAGATTAAATTTCGTGACTATTTCACAAACTGTGAACTAAACTGTGTTGGAAACACACACTTATGGTGATATTAACAAGCATGTATGTATAGACCAAAGTGCCGTGGATGATTCCTCTTTGAATCATGTCACTGATGTAAATGTTTGAATTTCCTGCAGAGAAATATCTGAGGATCACACAGAGCGCCAAACTCTCCTACACTGTTTTCATCATCAAGAGCAGCATCTACGGAGCCTTCGTAGCGTTTCTGGTGTGGAAGCTTCAGGTTTGTCCCACACAGTGTGACCTGTTTTTGATTCACTGCACTTAAAAAATGTGAATGAACGAGTAATAAAAAGAGTTCCTGACATTGTGTCCTTTCTGTCTGTTGCAGAGTTCAGCTGGAAAGCAGAACAACTGAGAGCTGATCACATGAATCCTACGAGGTCAAAAGTGTCGGCTT
>CAKALU010060686.1:0-15378 GCA_916700995.1 Hozukius guyotensis
AAGGAAATAGTCAAAGTGTCGGTGAGAAACAGTCCCTACAACCTTGAGAATAACCCAGACGCAATGTTCGATATTCTCAAACAGCACTTTGGTGAAGCCATCTCCTCATCAACTCCCCTAATGGACTTTTAGGCCACCTTGCCCAGCCTGGTGAGAGTGCATTTGATTATTGGCTCCGGCTCAATAAAACTATGGAGCATGTTGTTGACTGTCTACATCGGAGGAGTCACTCAGTTGATGGACCTGGACTTGAAGTTGCGATGTAGTTCATCCGTCATTGCCCTGATAAGCACCTAGCCACATTCTTCAGAAGCAAGCCTGTGGAAAAATGGTCTGTGGTGGAGGTGCAGGACATGCTTGAGAGCCGCCAGCGAGAGCTCAGAATTGTAAAAGTAGAAGAGAAAACACAATCCCACAGCATTGCATGTCACAGCCAGAATATACTGTGAATAATCAGCCCATTGTGGAGGCAAGGCCTAGCCCTCAATGTGTCTCACAGCCAGTCCCTCTACCTAGTAGACACTGATGCCACATCACTGTCTCACTTGATAGACATGCTCTCCAAGCTCCTCCATGATCAACAGGCTCAGAGCAACAGACCCAGTCCTCCCTTAAACTCTCCACTGCAGTACCCCAGGCCCCGCAACATGTGTCATGTCTGTGACAGCAGAGGTCACAGCACAAAAACACACTGTGTTCGTGACCGCCTGTGCTTCTCATGCTATTCAAAAGACCACAGTATCAAAGATTGCCCCAGACGCCAGCACAATATCAGTGCCTCTCCCACTCCTGCACATGCCAGCCCTACTCAGACGGAAAACTAGCCAGTCCACATTCAGAGGGGGATAGTGTGGGCAATGATTATAACCCCAGCAGTTCAGATGCAGATGATCTTCAGTCAGTGTACAGTTACTTTTGTGAACAAGAAGGAGAGGAAAAAGGGATATTTCAAAGAACACAGCATTTAATGGACAGTTACAGTCTTTTTTATACAACAGTTGAGACAGCAGGCAGACAATTTTGTGGACTTTTAGACAGCGGCTCCATGGCCTGCATTATAAATGAGGAGACAGAGCGCATTCTCCTTGAGTGTGGTGGGTCAGACATCTCCAATACTAGAGACAACGCACTTATAGATTGTTTAAATATTTATTATACTTATTTATGCTCTTCTCTCTCCCATCACACAGAGTTTCCAATGATGATGAGATAAAGTGATAAAGAAGTCATGTTCATCTAATCACAAATAAGATGCTGCTGATGAGGGTTGACACGGAGCTTATGAGGGGAGTTGTGTCGGTGTTTGCTCAACACTCACAAGCAGACCTCCGAGCAGAATGGCTGCATTCGCAGAGCTCTCCTTCCTGCTGTTTGCGCTCATCAACAACATTCATGCAGAGGAACTCATCATCATCCGAGAGGAAAGGGACTCTTACACCTTCAAGCTCCCCAAGGAGGCAAACTCCTCCTGCCTGATCTCCAGATTTGTTGGTGAGGAGAAGATTGTCCTGTGGAACACCTCTGACCTCTGGTCCCAGAACTCCACAGTACCTAAAGACCTGAAAGGACGACTTTCAGTTGGCAGCGGGGAGAATATATCTAATGACACGATCTACAACCTGACCCACTCAGACTCCGGCACGTACCAAGAGGAGTGTTGGACCGAGGGCAAAGTGACATCTGAGAAAAACATCAGTATTATTATTTGTAGTTCAATAGATGAGGAAACACCTATTGATGCGGGTACTGGAGGATCAGTGGACCTGCCATGTGAGGGAGCGGCTGACAATCTGGATATCCAGTGGCTCAAGCGTGAGTTTAGATATGAGCAAGAAATATGGACAAGAGTTTTTGGGGACAATACGACATCAGTGATGGACAATGTTAAAGGAAGATACCAAGTTGTGACAAACACATCAGATCTTCGTGTATCTGACAGAACAACAATCTACACAACCTACACCTGTCTGGTGATGAACCAACAGCAGTGTGTCAGCAGTCACCCTGTATGGTATTACTTCTATTCTATAATCTACGGCTCAGTGGAGGAGACGGCTGTGCTGCCGTGCACTGTCACTGATTTCATTGATGACCAGCCCCCACATTGGAAGAAGATTATGGTGTTATTCAACGCTGACGAAGGACGATACGACTACAAGATGTCTTTAGTGGAACAAGAGGTGGACCAAAACAACTCGCTGGTGTTTTCGTCATTAATGTTAAATCACACAGGTTTTTACTTCTGTCGAACCTCTGAAAGACAGCAAAAGTATGTGCTGTTGGTGTGCCCCAAATTTGGCCCACCTGCTGTAGAGCTCTTCTCAGAGGGAGAAGAAATCACTCTCAGATGCAGAGATTTGGGAGAGAGTGTGGAACACATTTGGTTCATCAAGTCGAACCAAACAGACGGAAGAATCTTTAATACAGAAACTGATCTGAGCATGATGAGCAGAGTGAGCTGGCATTCTGATAACACATCACTGGTTATCTCTAATGTCTCACTGGAAGACACAGGAGAGTATTGGTGTGCAGGTCTTGGCCCAGATGGTCAGTGTGTGTCAACAACCAAAACTCTTCTAAAGTACAGAGAGCCCTCTGGGTTTCCATCCACCTTCTACATAGTGATATGCTCAGTGCTCAGTGTTCTGCTGGTGATGCTCTGTGTTGTTGTAGCCGCTGTGAACCAGAGGACCAGGAGAGGAGAGCAGCTTTCAGCTGAGGCAGAGAGTTAATATGCAGATGTTCATTTCACTTCACTCACTTCTCATTGGCTTTAATACAGTGTGTTATATACTTGATTTTAAAATAATGGATATTAGACATTCAGCCAAATAAAACATTTGAACTGGAACACAAAAGACAAAAGAAAAAGAGAGAGACAAAGAGAGATTACAGAAACAACAAACAAGAAACTACATAAACTCTGTGTATGTGATATTATTATTATTAATTATTATTGCTAAGTGAAATAACAATATCATTATAACAAACCTCAAGATATCACATAAAAGATGGGAAATAAGATAAATACCTAAAGATATAATTACTCCATGATAATAATAATAATAATAATAATAATAATAATAATAATAATAATAATAATCATCATAATAATAATAATAATAATAAAGGTTTGAAGATTAGAAGTCAACCATTGATCATGATCATGACAGGGTGCAGATGTCCCCTTAGTTTTTTATAAAATAAAATATTATATATATTGTATATAGTTATGTTTGCTTGTTTTTCTTGGTTGTGTTGTGGATACATGTGATTATAGGGATCACTGCTTTGAGCTGCACCCTGACCCATAGGAGGGGACTGGTCTGTTTTGTGATTTCATTTTAACTCTTTTTTTTAACATTTCAGTAATTAATCTGTTATCATTGCTTTCACCTGAGCTGTTTTTATTTCACTTATTTTGTATCTTGTTATTGTACTGATGTTTTATTTCAAATCAAATGATTATGTGATTTCCAATCATATGTGAAGGAATTTGAGTTGCCTTTTATGCATTTGTAATTGTTATATCTTGCAGTGTTGTCAGTGCTATGTAATTGTTATTATACCTTGGTCTATATCAATCAATAATCAATTGTCTCTATAATAAAGGTTTCAAATAAACGATAAAAGTTGGTTCCCAGTTTTTACTGTTTTGATTGTGATTTCACATTTTAATTATTATAAGCAACATATCTCTGGTATGTGAAATGTTACTACTACTCTACTACTTTCATGCTACACTGGTTACAGAAAATGAGCCCAACAGCGGGCTGAGCACTGCCGCTGGCCACCAGCCCGCTGTTGGGCTCATTTTCTGTAACCAGTGTAGCATTAAAGTCAAGAAACTTCATATTTTAATTTCAAAGAGTTGAATTCAGAACAAATAAATTCAGGTACATGGTTTTCAAAGTTAAATATTTCAACGCTATGAATTCAGTTAAAATTCAAATATTTATGTCTCTTATTTGCTTCCATAGACAAATATCATTTTTATCTGTTACTATATTTCATTACTCAGTATTACTCCATGCTGTTTTTTATAGTTATTTGTATACAGGACACATGTGTAGGCTATAAGAAATGCAGTTTTCTAATTGCACTAAATAAAGGTTACAGGAAATTGTGTGCACACATTAACAATCCTAATATTCAGGCCAGGTGCAGATTCAGTAGAGGAAAGAGTAGAGGATATCAGTCAACCCCACAAGACTCCCCTGGGGACACGGTCGTCCGCCTTTTTAAAAATTGGAACAAACACCTCGGTCAGTACCGATACGAGTACTTCTCTGTGCCAAAAGACCCTCGTTAACAGCCAGCTGGAGGGTGTGAGCGACACACGGCGGGCTGGGGAGTCCCGCATGCGAGGCGGTGCGCCGCGACCGGCTCTAGGTCGGCTTGGAAAGGCTCGCGGTGAAGGTGCTTCCCGGTGGCCGTGGACAAAGTGTCACCGGGTCACCTGTCCTTAGTGCGTGCCAACTGCGTCGTGCCCCCAGGGGCGGGGCTCGGCCCACGTAGGGGTCTGCGGCGATGTCTGCAACCCACCGACCTGTCTAAGGAGTCAGACTCCAAGGAGTTTAACGCACTCGCGAGTCAGAGGGTGCAAGCAAAACCCCGTGGCGCAATGAAAGTGGGATCCCGGTCCCGCGGGGTCGGGCGCACCACCAGCCCGTCTCGCCGTCACCGTCGGGGGGGTGGAGCGTGAGCGCGTGCGATAGGACCCGAAAGATGGTGATGAGAGGTTAACGTCACGCTGCCGTAAAGTGTACGAGTACATGTTACAAAGTTATAAGTGCCTGCTCCTGCAGGATCCTAATTCTAATGGCGTCACAAGTTACACACGGCCCCGCCGTCGCACATCAACGAAACTCACAGCTCGTATTAAAACACGGTTATTCTTAAAGTATCGGTACTAATAAAACGGGGTATCGTATCGTTTTTAACGGCGGGGTATCGCGATACCTTTCTAGCATCGGTGTACCGTGCAACAGTAGCGCTGAACACACAGAGACTTTTAAAAACGTCTCTCGCTGCTGGTCTCCTGCTCAGAGTTGAGTATCGCAACGCATGATTTTTGAGGGGGAAGAATGGAGGTCGTCACGGGTTGGCTGCTGTCAGTGAGACGTCACCGCAACCCGCCACCGAGCAGGTTGCGGTGACGTCTCACTGGCCCAACTCCGGAGATGGCGCGGCACAACTCGGCACGTTAAAAGTGCCACAAGTCTTCACAGCATGTGCACTACTTTTACCAAAAATCACACAATCTGATGCTTCACCCTTGTGTGGATTACAGTCATGTGACCACATATGCAACGCTACACCTGTCAGTGATGAGGAGTCAAGGGTCGGGGGGGGGGGAACCAGAGGCAGGTGGAGGGTTTAGTGCTCAATTATTCTCAGAGAACGATGACTGGAGTCTCTGTGTGGTTCACTGGGAAAACCCTCCGACCGTGGTAACACTCACTTTACTCATCCTGTGGTGATCATTTTTAGAAGATGACTGTCGATGTGTGTGTGTGTGTGTGTATGTTGTGTGACTGTGTGTATGTTGTGTGACTGTGTGTATGTTGTGTGACTGTGTGTGTGTGTGTGTGTCATGTAGCAGACAGTGTGTGGGTTTGTTTGATAACAGGGCTCTGCTGAAACTGACAGCAGCGTCTGAAATATGAGACTTCTGCTGTCTCATCCAAACAATCTGTGTGGGTGGGTGTGCGTGTGCATGTGTGTCTCTGTGCGTGCACGTGTGAGTGTGTGTGAGTGTGCGTGTGTGCATGTGTGTGTTAAAGATTGACAGAACTTTATAATGTTACTGTCAGGTTATTTTAAGATTTAAAGGTGATTTTAGGCTGTGATTCAGTTTCTGTGTGTGTGCGTGTGCGTGCATGCGTGTGTGTGTGTGTGTGTGAAGATAATACATGTGTGTGTGCTTTAGCTCAACAGACAACAAAGGGGTCATCACTTCCCTTTAAACAGTGATTGTTTGTATGTCTGATGGCTGTAAACACACACCACCTCTTTACGTGTGTGTGTGTGTATGTGTGCGTGTGTGTGTGTGTGTGTGTCTATTTACCCAGTAGACACAATAAACCGTTGTGTGTGTTCAGGGATTGGTTTTAGTGTTCCTGTTGCCTTTACAGAGTCTGTGTGTGTGTGTGTGTGTGTGTGTGTGTGTGTGTGTGTGTATGTGTGTGTGTCATATTTCCCACTTCCTCATGTGACTCACCTTGTGACATCATGCCGTGACATCACTGTCTCCGGGAGGCCTGGTTGGTCAAAAGGCCGACGGAGCGTCACCCTCTCAGTCCCTCTCTCTCTGCTCTCTGCTTCAACTCTCAGTGGATCCAACTTCTTCTCTGCTTTTTTTGTTGTTGTTTCTTTGTGGATCAGTTTGAAGCTGTAAACATGTTTGTCTGCCTCTGCTAAGGTAAGAGACGTTGTAAGTTATTAGTTTTAGGTGTTTAAAGTGAAAACAGTGTTTTTAAATTATTTTGAAGGGCTGAATGTGTGAGGTGAACCTTCACCTCTTCACTTCTGTTGAATCTCCTTAAAACTGTATTTAAAGCACAGAAAGATGTTTGTTTTTTTTGCTTCATATTTTTTCTAGTACTTAGGTCTTTAGGTCTGATGTTATTTTTGCAAATGTGCACTTAAATGTGCATTGTGTAAAATACAGATTTTACACAATGCAGCTCATTTCTCTGCTTATAACTATAACTCCAGCATGTGTAGGGCTGCACGATTTATCATTATCGCAATTTTCAAATTGCAGGAGGCGCAATATTTATTAAAGGCGAAATGTGTGTTAAAATACCATTTTAAATTAAATATAGTGGTGCTGCAAAGATGTCCTGAACACACCATATTCTACAGACTTAAGAAAACATCTTTGTTTGGTACAAATCCCCACAAAAATCACTCCATAATCATTTCATATGTTTTTCAATGAAAAATAGAATAATGATGTAAAAATGATCATTCCCTCTAATATTACAAATCATATTGCAGTTGCATATCAGTCAAAATAATTGCAATCAGATAATTTTTCAAAATCAGAAGCATGTGCCTTTACTGTTATATTTAAATGATGATGTTTTTCTTTGCTCGTTATGTAACCAATAAAAAAAAAAAAACCCTGATGGAGAATTTTGTCACATTAAACTGTTAATTTCTTTAGAAATGAACCCTCCTTCGGGGTGAAAAAGCATCATGTGCGCGACGCTATCACACCCTTGCAAACAGAGCAGCTGCTGATCAGATCTCAGCTCTGTGGGAGGTTGTAAACTGTTCACACATCTCTAAAGTGCTGTGAGGACAAACTCCCATCTGTGAACAGAGACTCAGTGAGAATTGAGTTTGAATCATTTTAATTTATCTGACTGGAGACTGAAGTCAGAGAGACGAGCTTTCCATATTTTCCTTTAGTTTTAGTTTTGGTCTTTTGCTTTGTCACAGCTGATTTTAACACCTGGAGATCAGTTTGTTAGTCGTGTTGAGTAACTTGTGAGAACAGTTGTGTGATGTCTTGTGTAGCTCAGGAGGAGCTTTGTCAAGTCTGAGAAAATAACCCCAATGATGTTTTCAGAGGAAGTTGCATTATGGGAAGTGTAGGATCCAGTGTAAAAGTCAGGATGTCTCGGGGCGTTTTCAAACCTTTAGTTTGTTTGCTCTGATCCAAATCAGTGGACGAGTTGGTGAACTTGTTGCATTTCCCTCATCGTTTGTAGGGCTGGGAATCACCTGAGGCTCCATGAAACCATATTATCACGATACTTAAGTCACGATACAATCTTATTGTAATTTTAAACACTTTGCGATATGCCGAGTATTGTGATTTTTCCTCTCCAAAATTGTGCGTTATCTAATTCCATATGATACCAGTATCTTCACTAGCTTTAAAACTGAGCCCGCTACAACCTCTGAAAGACAGAATAGCGTGAATAGGGGCCGTTGAATTGTTATGAGGTCAATAGTTTATATAATAAAAGATCGATACTTGACGTCCGTGTATCGATACAGTATTGCCACGCAAAATATCGCGATACTACGCTGTATCGATTTTTTTTCCAATGGTTTGGTTTCTTGTTGCACTAAAAGCCAAGCGATAACTCCTCTCATTGGTCAGATGTGTCTGCGGCGAGAGCAAGACAGTAAACTCAAGAAGAAGCTCCCATCTGCCCAAATATCAAGAAGGCAGTGCACTTAGTTTGCTGTTCCAGATCAGAGCTCCGTTTCCTCCCTGGCTCGCTGCTACAAACTGTTGATTTCTCCCATCAGCATCCCAGCATGCAAAGTTTAGTTTAGTCTTTCAGTGGACCGTTTTCAACTCTTCTTGATTGATTTTTATTTTATTTAATGGACTTTATTGATGAATACAATATAATGTTTCAGGGGCTGTCCTGATATAACAAAGTATGGAGTAAAAGAACATTACAACACCAAGTAGACTTCATTATTTCTATGATGAGACTGGAGCTGCTGGAAACACCTGCAGGGAGCTGAGACTGTCAGGAGTTAATATGTGTTCCTGATAAATCAAATCCTTTATGGGGATTAATTAGGACTGACCAGAATGCTCCGAACAGTTGTCATGGTAATCGACCTCCAAATCAGTATTCGAATGCTTCATTTTAGTTTTTTAATATATATAAGTGTGTGTGTGTGTGTGTGTGTGTGTGTGTGTAGTTCTGACCCAAATAGACTCTCCTGGTTCCTTGTGGGACTTCTAGCAGAGCAGATTAGCTTGCAGTGTGTGATTGTGTGTATTTTTATATGAGGGTGTTGTGGTGAAACCATTCATTAAAATGTCCCTCTTTGCCTCTCAGCTGTGTGTGTGTGTGTGTGTGTGTGTGTGTGTGTGTGTGTGTGTGTGTGTGTGGGCAGGTTGTGCTTACACAACAAAGTGAGTGTGTGTTTCTCATCTCTTGACCAAGCAGAAAGTTGCTCTTTTCCTTCTCACAGCATTTAGGGCTGAGTCAGTAGACACACACACACACACACACCAGGGTTTAGTCAGCATCGTGTTTGTAGATCAAACAGATGACTCAGTGAGCAAATGGAAACTGTATTTATCTTTCTTTCTTTAGCTTGGACTTGAAATTTCTGATTTAGAAAAAAAAAAATCTAATCGCTCACCCTTCCTCCCCTGTGATTGGTTGATGATTTCCCCACCGCTCACCCTTCCTCCCCTGTGATTTGTGTGTTTCTGTGCAGGAGCGGCCGGCTGCAGCCTAGCTGAAGATGTCAGATAATGGGGAGGTCGAGGACAAGCCCCCAGCTCCACCCATGAGGAACACCAGCACCATGATCGGCTCCTGCAACAAGGACCCCGCCCCCCTCAACCACGGCTCCAAGCCCCTCCCGCCAAACCCGGAGGACAAGAAGAAGAAGGACCGCTCGATCCGATTCATCCTGACGGGAGGAGGCGATAAGAGTGAGTACTGAGATCACAGTGAGGGACAGTTGGGATTGTGTCGACACTCTAGTAAAGCACTTAACCTCTTTTACCCGACTGACCCGGTACCGGGTTCTTCGGAGTTGTGTGTTAAAACACTGCCTTTAAAAACTTCATAAAATACGGTGGTGGTCTTTTTTTCTGAATAGTTTCTAAAAGACGAAGCCTTAACGCTACTAAAAAAACACTCCAAGTGTATTTTGTCCAAACAATGTTTGTTTGGCAATGATTTCAATATTTTAGTTACAAAATCAACACACGAGAAATTGTATTTTTACTTTATAATATTTTTTACCATTTTTATATTGAATGTACATACTTGACTTTTGATTATTTTTTGTTATCTAATTTACATTGTTATTGATCTTATTTGTTATTATCTAAGTTCTACTTGATCATATTTCATTATTATAATAAAACTACTCCATTTGGAGTAAAAATTATACAATTTAGTTCTTTTTTTATTGATTTTATACTGTGCACAATGGTAGAATGTGATGATGCACAGGGTAAATGTCATGGCCAAAGGCTCCATTGTGTGCACATAGCGTCCTGTAGTGGATATCAGTAGTATTTTAGAGCCAGATTCCCTTTCAAGAGGTAGAAAACCCATTTGGCACACTTTGGGTATCCAAGTGGCCAAATGGAGAGTCCGCCTGGTCCTATCCTGACTAAAACCTTTGTAGAATCTATGTGCTTTGTGTTATTTATATCTGCTTTGGCACAGTTGTAGTCAAGGAGTTGCCGAATGAATTCAGTGGCATCTCTGTGCACGGCATCATTGCTATAATGGTGTTATCCACTAATCTAGAAAACATTTTAGGAGAGGATAAAAATGTTTCCTCAGTTCATCACAGTTTACTCAGGCATAGTAACAGTCACAATGTTACTGACACTAGGGATGAATTCTCTGAGGTCTTACCTATCCATAGAGACCAAGATCATGCAGATAGACCTGGTAGTTGTGGAGCTATTCTTGTATTTATTTTGGGTATGTCTGTCTAGGTGAACCACACCTTCCAGCACACTAAGAGGTTAAAAAAGATGTTTCCTTAAGGATTTTCTGTTACAGTCGGTTCAATTATTGAATTGGTGCAACGAGCATCTCTGCTCCTCGTCTGCAGCCAAGTTAGGAATCCAAATCATTTTGTTTATCTGCACGTTTTCAAACCTTTTACTCTAAAGGGAAATTAATTCCTGGATAATCCTGAAAAATATCAATATCAACAAGTATAATGTGGCACATCTTGTTTATGACTGAGACAATCAGTTTATCTGTTTTCTGTCTTTTTCCCTCCAGCCTATAAGAAGAAGGAGCGTCCAGAGATTTCTCTGCCGTCTGACTTTGAACACACCATCCATGTCGGCTTCGACGCCGTCACCGGGGAGTTTACCGTAAGTGTGTGTGTGCTGTTGTGTGTCTGTTCCCTTGTGTGTAGATGTACCGGCCGTCTGTGGTGTGTGTTTGTGCGTCTGGTGTGTTTTACATCACATTTTAATTGCTTACCAAAGGACCCGAGGTCAGTGATGCGTGCAAGTATGTGGTTGTGTGTGTGTGTGTGTGTGTTTGATACACACACACTTGGCAAATGAACCTTTTTAAATAATCACATTAGACAAAGAAGCCTTGTTTAGCTGACTCACTTGATCCGCCTGACCAAGCTCTTTTAGCTGGGAGTTAAACTGTGTGTGTGTGTGTGTGCTTCCTTTTCTGTAATGTGGGACATTCTTCTCACTCACACACACATCTACATGCACATAAACATTTGTCATTTTTATTCAATGATTTATATTTAGGTTGTATTGATCTGAGTAAAACACCACAGAGCGGTGTACAGAGACACTAGATAGATGGATGAGATGATGGTGTCACATTGAGGACAGATGAGACCTGAATAGAGTGGAGGGATGGCGAGATGGAGCAGGAAGTGGAGGCGTGAGAGTGACGGACTGACCCAGACAGACGAGTAGCGAGAGAGAGAGAGAGAGAGAGAGAGAGAGAGAGAGAAAACATGGAGATGTGACCCAGTTATGTGACTGAAGTACAAATATGACAAGACGGCCTTGTTAGGATTCTATAGGAAGACTCTGTGTGTGTGTGTGTGTGTTTGTGTGTGTGTGTCTTCCTTACAATAATATCTTGTTGTTGCATCGTCTGAAACTTATTGTGCTTCATAAAACAAATGGAAATAGAGATGTGAAGTCCCGCCTCTTTTGGTGGACCGCCATGGGATCTTATTTCCGAAAAAATATGAACGAGTCAACGGCGAGAGACAAATATATTTTTGATCCTGTTTGAATTGCGCCATGAAACACATATGATCGTACTTGCCAACCTTGAGACCTTAAAAAAAGGGAGGATTTCAAAACCAAAGCGGGGGGTGCTGGGGGTCCTCAGAGTTTCAGAGACTTTGTTTCCTGCATTCTGGTGACTTTAAAATAGTAAAAATAACAAAATACTAACTACATTGCAGCAGCATTTTTATGTTAAACTTTTAATTTAACCTTTAACTCTCAGGAAAGAAAACTATAATTTGCCCCTCTGGTGTAAACGGGGCGTGTGAATCTCTGACATAAACTAATATTCATCAGTTTTTATTTATCTTTGCTCCTGCTTGAGTATTTCTTTCTCTTAGTTCTCTCCATTTCTCTCTCCTTCTCTCACTCACTGAAGATCCTTTCAGACACAACGCGACAACGGCACCACTGCGCACTGAAACCCGTTATTTCCAACGGCTTGCGCGACGTCACAACGACTATTCGCTGCATCGAGTTAAGCCCAACTTTGGGCGCTGCACGCCACTTCCACCTGGAAAAAAACATTTAGTTTAGCTCTGTTGTCGTCCGGGTGGAAACAGTCGGGATTATACAGACTGTACAGTGCCAGAAATGGGTTAAGTGTGAAAATTTGTCATAAATCGGGAGAAATACGGGAGAATTGTGACCCTGGTAGAAACCGGGAGAGGGTGATGAAAAATAGGACTCTCCTGGGAAAATTGGGAGGGTTGGCAAGTATCCATATGATGTTTGTCAAATTAACAGATAATTCTGCAAGTTAAGAAAATCACAGTTTGTTGTAAAACTGTTGAAGTATCAGAAATATGTAATTAGAAAGACGACACACCCAAAAGTGTGGTAGTGACGTCTCTCTCTCTGAAGCTACGATGTCTGAGTGTTTCCTACTGAGATGAACTCACACCAGCGACGGGTCTGATCATTCTTTCTCTTCCCGGCTGATAAAAAGACCAGGAGTCGCTGGATAAAACCATGGATGTATTAAGAGAACTGGAAACAGCGTTGGAGGCGGGGCCCCCTTCATTCCTATGAAAGTTGCTCAGTGGCGCATGAAGCCTAAATGGCTCGACTTCCGTCTGGAAAAGTACCCGGATCTTGGGCACATGGAACATGCGCAGTAGCGTCCGCTCAGTCACATGACTCGGTCACGGGGTCCCAACGTCACGCCGTCGTCACGGCTTGCGCTCCAGCCTCGGTCTGGGTCTCATTCACATGAACGGAGGAAGGGAAATAACTCTGGATTCGGCTATTAGTTCATTTTACAACTTTTAGAACTACATTTTTTAAATAAGGGATATTAGAGTGTTCATACTGGGAAGTTGATTCACCTAAAAAAAATATCCGCTGAGTTACAGACATCTCTTTCCCAATGTAAGTCTATAGGAAAAAGTCTTTTTGGGCCCAATGCATCACGTGAATGACACGGAAGTTGCAGTCTGCCACTATGAAAGTTGGGATCGACAGCCGGCGCTCTTCCTGGGGGCTTGGATAAAACACATCAGGTCAGATAACGGTTCATCTGTGCGTGGATCATAGCTAAGTTAGCTAACTAGCTAGTGTTGGTGGCGTATATTGTGCGAGACGAGAGATGTAGTTCACTGAGCGGTTTCACACAAAACTAAATGATACTACGACCAAACTGAGACTTTGTTGACTTTTGTTTTACATTGACAAACATATGTGTGATTCATGGCGCAATTCAAAACATATTTGTCTCTTGTCATTGACTACTGTATTCTTTTTTTCCCAGGATAAGGTCCCATGGTGAAGGGGCGGGACTTCGCCTCTCTATATGTGACACGGCTCATAAATAAGTAAAAAATACACAGTGCACATGGAATCAAAAAAGAAGTAAAACTATGTGTGTGTGTGTGTGTGTGTGTGTGTGTGTGTGTGTGTGTGTGTGTGTGTGTAGGGCATGCCGGAGCAGTGGGCCCGGCTCCTGCAGACGTCCAACATCACCAAACTGGAGCAGAAGAAGAATCCTCAGGCCGTCCTCGACGTTTTAAAGTTCTACGACTCAAAAGAAACGGCCAACAGCCAGAAATACATGAGCTTCACAGGTACACACACATACACACACACACACACGCGTGCACGTCTTGGTCTTCCTCCTTATTGTTTTTTTCTTAAAATTTCTCTTATTGTTTTTCCCTGCAGATAAAAATGCAGACGCCTACAGCTCCTCCACCACAACGGTAAGACCTCTTCTATCAACACAGTCACAACATGCATCTTAAAGGGATAGTTTAGGTGTTTTGAAGTGGGGTTGTATGAGGTACTGATCCATAGTCAGTGTATTACCTACAGTAGATGACGGTCGGCACGCCCCCAGTTTGGAGAAACAGACAGGAGTACCAGCACGGGAGCAAAGCAATGAACTGCTGTGGACGGGGGCAGCAGCTAAACGCATTTTAGGCACCTAAAAATCTGTTGTATCCATCTCTGCTCTCTTCAAAGCCACCAGACTCCATTGAAAAATAACTGTAGTTTGACCTCTCAGAACACAGGAGTTGCTGGTCCACCGCTGCCTCGATCGGTTAGTTAGTTTGTGTTATTGTGTGACTTTGGTTAGTTCGGATTCACCAAAGTCACACAATAACACAAATAAACGAACCAATTGAGGCAGCGGTGGACCAGCAACCCCCGAGTTCTGAGAGGTAAAATAACTTTTTTTTCTCGATGGAGTCTGGTTGAGATTGGAGCTGTGTGGAATCAGTTTTGTTTTTGCTGCAGTCAAATGTCTGAAAGGTGCCTTTACAGAAGACTATGAAGGTGAGAATAAAGAGTAGGAGGGAGGAGGAAGTGATGATGATGATGATGATGCCACACCTAGAGATTCTCTCTCTCTCTCTCTCTCTCTCTCTCTCTCTCTCTCTCTCTGCATTGTGAATCAGCATCTTTTCGTCCTTTCACCATTTCTCTGTCTCTGCAGCTTGGCCACCAGCCGAGCATCAGACTATGAGAGAGAGAGAGAGATAGAGAGAGATAGAGCAGAGAAGAAGAAGAAGAGAGGGATGGAGGGGAGGATGTGTGACTAGTGACATCAGGAGCCAGACATGACAAGAGCTTTCAGACATCAACAGTGATGACGAGAGGAGGGCAAGGAAACGGGGTGGAAAGACGGAGAGAAGGAGGCAGGAAAGACAGGAAGTTAAATTCAGAGAAATAACAAGCAGAGAAGAAGACGGGCTGGAGGACTTGAGATGAAGCGGTAGAAGAAGAGACGGTAACCGTAGGAAGCAATGATGGGTCTGGTGTTGGCTCATGTGACGGTGATGTCACTGAGGCTCCGCCCTCTCTCCCCCTGTGACATCACGCAGAGCTCCAAGGCCGTGTCGGAGACGCCCGCCATAGCAACCGTATCCGAGGACGACGATGAAGAAGATGCCGAGCCCCCGCCGGTGATCGCCCCCCGACCAGAACACACCAAATCAGTAAGGACACACACACACACACACACACACACACACACACACACTAAACATTTAAAATTGAAGTTACAAAAAAACTGATACAAAGAAATATATATACTGATATATAGAAACACCTTTTTTGGGTTTCAATGCTTTATTGAAAGAAAGTACATAAAATGTATAACAAACATTTCAGGTTTAACAACCCCCCCCGGC
>CAKALU010060686.1:15398-41671 GCA_916700995.1 Hozukius guyotensis
TAACAACCCCCCCTCCCTCCCTCCCCACCCACACTAGGGATGGCAAAAATGGGCTAATGGCATACTTACTTACACATACACACGTACATCCATATTTGTATATATATATACATATGCACACTTACATACACCCACCTACATACACAGCCTTACATAAACAGAAAAATGTTAATGTAAAACAAATAAATAAGTAATAATGATGATGATAATAATAATAATAATAATAATAATTCTACAAATAATAGAAAATAATAAATAAATAAACGAACAAATTAAAAACAAATAGATAAATGAGTAGATTAAACGATGGATAAAAAGAAGTAAAAAATAATGAAATAATAATAATTACGCTTATAAATCTAGACTTCTAGTGTATAGTGTGACTGATTTCCTCCTAAAAAAGTATCAGTTGAAGTGTAACTAAGTGTGAAAGGGAAACAGTATGCAAGTTCTGATACTAAAGTGAATGCACAATAATGTTTAGAGCAAATTAGGGAAGAATAAAAGAAACACTCAAAAGAGACAAAGAGAAATAAAAGGTTTGAAGCCTCTTTCGGACCGGATTTATTTCTCTCGGGGAGGATGAGTGATTTTAATATTATCTCTGCTCGGCAGTGATTTTAATCCCGTCTGAATGTTTTTTCACCCCTGATCTCTGTAATAATTACAGCCTCATTAATCTCGTGTTTTTCAAAAGAAACTTCACAAACAAACGTACCTTCTTTTTTCATATCTATATACATATCTATATATGTATACACCGATCAGCCATAACATTCAGACCACTGACAGATGAAGTGAATAACATTGATTATCTCGTTACAATGGCACATGGCAGTGGGGGGGATATATTACGCAGCAAGTAGAACATGTTGAACTTTGAACTTTGTGTTGGAAGCAGAGAAAATGGGCCAGCGTAAGGATGGGAGCGACTTTGACAAGGGCCAAATAGTGCTGGCTAGACGACCAGGTCAGAGCATCTCCAGAACTGCAGCTCTTGTGGGATGTTCCCGGTCTGCAGTGGTCAGGACCTACCAAAAGTGGTCCAAGGAAAGAAAACCGGTCAGACGCAAGACTCATTGATGCACGTGGGGAGCGACGGCTGGCCCGTGTTGTCCGATCCAATAGAAAAAGTTAATGCTGGTTCCGATAGAAAGGTGTCAGAACACACAGTGCATCGCAGTTTGTAGCGTATGGGGCTGCGTAGCCGCAGACCGGTCAGGGTGCCCGTGCTGTCCTAATGTTATGGCTGATCGGTGTATATGTTTGCTGTATATATATTGATGGTAGAGATACATAATATGTAGAGAAAGATTATGTTGCATCCTGATTTTAGCTCACTTACAAATATCACAAACATTCAATCAGACAGACACAAAAAGACTTATCGCCAAAAGCCTAAAGTTTCTCCCTCTGACACACACACAAATAACACCCACACTACACAGTGCACACACACTGTGTAGTGTGGGTGTGTGTGCACTGTGTTCTCTATAAATCAATTCTGTCCCACTAAACAGTCCCACATGAGTCATTTACTGATGTCCAGGTAGCAGTCGTTCATTAAATGTCTCACACCGTTAACCTTTAAATGGACCTGTCTCCTGCCTCACTTCAACTCTAATAATCAAAGACCTATGTGTGTGTCAGTCACAGGGGAAGCAGAGGTTTTTCATTTAGAAACCGTCTTTCAAAGAAGCTTTCTGTTTCCGCGAGGATCTCACACACACACACACACACACACACACACACACACACACACACACTCGATGTGAGAACAGAATTTATGAGATTAACTATTCTGAGAAGAGGCCTCCATCTCTCCATTCACAGTAAACATTTCACTTCTTCACACACACACACTTTCGCAAACAACTTCATGAATTCCTTTTTTAATTTATGTTCTTTCCTCACACACGCACACACACACATACATACATTGTTGCTCCTCTGTCAGACAGGTTGGCGGTTGAGAGGCTGCTTCCATGGCGCCACCGCCGTTTCCACGGTGACTAGTCTAGTGCACCTGACTGGAGCTCCCACCATCACACACACACACCCACACACACACACACAGTCACTCACTCTGTTCTCTCTGTTGTTTATCGTCCCGACAGTGTGAAAGCGGAGCTGCACTCAAATGCCTCCCAGCTCAGTTACAACATTTAAACATGAATCACTTCCTGTTCTTACAGTTAGCACAAGCTGCATTTGAATACATGGATTACATATTAAGATAAGATATAACATATTAAGATAAGATTAAGATAAGATATATATATATATATATATATATATAGCAAGATGAACGATTTAATAATATTTAAAGTATGTTCTCTGACTTTTGATCGTTCACATATTTTAACTTATTCTTTCAGATATACACTCGCTCAGTGATCGAGCCCCTCCCTCCTCCTCCGACCAAAGATGCTGCGACCTCCCCCATCTCCCCGCCGACGGCCGCCGCCGCCGCTGTCACGCCCGCCCCTCCTGCAGAGGGAGCTCCCAGCAGCCCTCCCAGTGCGAGCCCCGCCCCCGGGCCCTCTGTGCCCCGCCCCCAGGACAAAACCAGGAAGAAGAAGATGTCAGATGAGGAGATCCTGGAGAAACTACGTAAGGCTCATTCATACACTCAATCGCACCTCGTACCTTTAAAAATGATCTTTATATAGACTTCGCATCGTTTTAATTAGGGATGAACCGATACCAGTACCAGTATCTGGTATCGGGTCCGATACTGTGCTCATGTACTCGTACTCGTACTCGTACTCGTACTCGCAAAACGGCTCCAATACAACGGCACCGATAACATTTTACGGCAGCGTGACGTTAACTTCTCGTCACCATCTTTGGGGTCCTATCGCACGCGCCGGCCCTCACTTTCATTGCGCCACTTGGTTTTGCTTGCAGCCTCTGACTCGCGCGTGCGTTAGACTCCTTGGTCAGTGTTTCAAGACGGGTCAGGTGGGTTGCAGACACCCCTGGCGCCTTTTACGTGGGCCGAGCCTCGCCCTGGGGGCGCGACGCGGTTGGGGCGCACTAAGGACAGTCCGCCCCGGTGACGCTTTGGCCACGGCCCCGGGAAGCACCTTCGCCCGAGCCTTTCCAAGCCAACCTAGAGCCAGTCGCGGCGCACCGCCTCGTATGCGGGACTCCCCAGCCTGCCGGGTGTCGCTCACACCCGGCAGGCTCAGCACAGAGAAGTACTCGTATCGGTACTCGGTATCGGCGAGTACCCAAATGTAAGTACTTGTACTCGGTCTGAAAAAAAGTGGTATCGGTGCATCCCTAGTTTTGATATCATACAGTATATATTCTATTCTATATTCTATTTTATACATATTTATGAATTACCCATAGAACCCATTTTATTCACATAGAGTCAGAGGTCAGAGGTCAAGAGACCCCTTTGAAAATGACCATGCCAGTTTGTCCTCGCCAAAATTTAGCCCAACTTTGGAGCGTTATTTAACCTCCTTGCCAACAAGCTAGTGTCTTTTTCTTTAACAAAAGGTACATACAAGTCTTAACTGCACAGGCCTAACATTTAAATATTGATATTATATAATATCAGTATATTGTGTGTCCTGTGAATTATTTGGTCTATAAATAGTAATCGTCATTGTGATGCAGTTTTTTACCTGCTGTAGTTCAGCGAGTCTCCGAGTGCTAATTTTAGCCTCATTTACACTCTTTATTTTTGACTCTCTGTTTCATCACTTTCTCTTTACATGCACACACACATTTTCTCTCTCTGTCGGAGGAGGAGGAGGGTGTGAATTTATTTTAGGCTCAAGTCAGGTTGGTGCAGCAAATACTTTTTAACAAGCAGAGCTCAGAAAACATAGCTCTAATAATAGTACATATATGTGATACAAATATGTTCCCTTGTGTGAATCTGGTATTTTTCTAATCTGCCATAACACAGTGGCTGTTCCATGTAGAAAGACTTTATTCCATATCATGATTAAACTACTGGTTGTATAGCACACACAGAGGTCTGTAGTGTGGGATGTGAAAGATGTTATATAACGTTATCACTTCTAACGAAATAACCCGCCTGCAGCGTCTCACAGTGTTCAGATGATCCTGTTAAAAAGTTTACTTTATTGAAGTGTTAATGTTCTAGTCTTCTGTCCGACCTGTCCTGACACTTACAGCTAACAGATGCTAACAGGAAAATGGTTTTGTCTTCTCAGAAACGAATCACATATAAAAGTGTTTGACTTGTCCTCATTGGTTTGTTGCCCCGCAGCCTTTCTTCTTAAAGCTCTCCATCTGTAGCCGTAGCAGTTAACATGATGTGAATATTTACAGAAGCTTCACACAGAGGATTTGTCTCTGAAAGTCTTTTTTGCCTCGACTTAAAGGGTAACACTCTTTATTTAAAATCAAATTAAATTGAAGTAAAAACACTTATCGGTATGAAGTTGGACCGACATTGTATGACCGGCAAATCTCTCTGTTATTAGGAAGGTCCATTCAAAGACAAAGGAGTTTAAAATCATGCCACAACCCTTCAGAATAAAAGCACATATTTAAAATCTTCTTCTCCCCCATATTGAACTGTGTTGTTGTGTATTTGTAATAAAAGCCTGTATATATATTTTTTAAATCATGCCCCACGCCTGTCCAGATGTGCTCAGATCTCCCTCTGCTGGTAAGACCAGGATACTTCCTGTCTGTGTGTCTGTCTCTCTGACTGACAGACCTGACATCCACTGTCCCCGCCCCCACTGTCCAATCCTCTCGTCTGATTGGTCGTCCTCTCTGTCCATCGTCTCCTGCGGTTACAGAGTGACTACAACTTTTGTCCTCTAATCACTTTCCTGCTGTGGACTCTGATTACAAAACTGCAGACTACAGACTCAAATGTCTCTCATTTCTTTCATTCCTTCCTTCCTTCATTGCTTCATTTCTTTCTTTCTTTCTTTCCTTTGTTTGTTCTTTTGTTAATTTCTTTCTTTTGTCATTTCATTCTTTCATTCCTTCCTTCCTTCCTTCTTTCCTTCATTCTTTTCTTCCTTCCTTCATCGCTTCCTTTCTTTCATTCCTTCCTTCCTTCCTTCATCGCTTCCTTTCTTTCTTTCTTTTGTTTTTCATCCCTTCTTTCTGTCTTTTTCTTTCGTTTGTTTGTTCTTTCAGTCTTTCTTCATTTCTTTCTTTCTTTTCCTTTTTCTCTTTCTTTTGTTTTTCATTCTTTGTTTTTCTTTCTGTCTTTCTTTCTTGTCCGTCTTTCTTCCATTTTTCCTTTTTCTTTTATTACTTCATTTCTTTCCGTCCTTCTTCCCTCATCCCTTCATTTCTTTCTTTCCTTTCTTCCTTTCTTTCTGTTCAGTCTTATTCTCCAATCTTTCTCTCAGTTTTACTTTTCTTTCTTCTTCTTTTTCATCACATTTTTCTTACTGAATAGACTGTTTTCAAACTTTTTTCATGAATTCTTTTACATTTCCATTTAGTTTTTGTCTCATCCCTCGTTCCTTCTCTCAGTCCTCTTCTTATTTTCTTCTCTCCTCTTCCTCTCTTCCTCTTTCCTCCAGTCAGCATGCTGCATTGAGTGTGATGAACGTAGAGTTGAATCTGGATGGATAGAACGATCCATTCAGATTCAGCAGACCAGTAAAAACAACATATAAATGCTGTTCAGCTGTGGACTAAAGGGTCTTGTTTTCTTTCTCTTCATACATTACTGTTTGTTTTGATCAACCAATCACTGAGTTTTTCCTTCTTTTTCTGTCTGTCTTTGACTCAGGAACGATCGTCAGTGTGGGAGACCCCAAGAAGAAATATACACGCTTTGAGAAGATCGGACAGGGGTAAGCGTCATAACTCTACTGTGATTGGTTAATTTACTCAGTTTGAATGTACATTATGTAAGTGTAGCATCACAGTTCGTAGGCAATGACAAATATTGTCCAGAAACCCTCACAGGTACTGCATTTAGCATAAATATGCTCAAATCATAAATTGGCAAACTGCAGCCCAACAGGCAACAACAGCTGTCAGTGTGTCAGTGTGCTGACTTGACTATGACTTGCCCCAAACTGCATGTGATTATCATAAAGTGGGCATGTCTGTAAAGGGGAGACTCGTGGGTACCCATAGAACCCATTTTCATTCACATATCTTGAGGTCAGAGGTCACAGGACCCCTTTGAAAATGGCCATGGCAGTTTTTCCTCGCTAAAATGTAGCGTAAGTTTGCAACGTTATTTAGTGTTCTTCTTGACACTCTGATGTCAGACGTGTACAAATTTAGACAGATTTAGATTTACAAGGATAATACAAGGATAATATAACAAAGATTAGTTCAGGTCAGTGAAAAACATCAGAAGGTAAATCCAAAGCCCTGAAAGGCAACGTGTAATTGGTTGAATGCCACCCAGGCTGTATTGTGGTGTATTCAACTAAATGAACTAGTTCAGTTTTAATTGTTGGATTTAATTCTGACGATGTGAAGCATCTCCTGGTTGTTTGAATGCTTCATTATTTAGTAACTTAAGGGTGTGAAACCTGCACATATTCAAGGTGACCTTAAAGAAATTTTAAAAAATCTTTCATCCAACAAAGCAATGATGACATGATGTTTATCTGGAGCTCTCTGCTGGCTGTTTTCAGGGCTTCTGGGACGGTGTACACAGCTATAGACATCGCTACAGGACAGGAGGTCAGTTTCATTTAACATCCTCCATATTTGTTCTCTCCTTCCTACATCCCTCTGTTCTCTATCCTCCTCCAGCTTACGGCCAGTCACACTCACCGGTTACAAAGGGAATACTAACAGTACTAAAAAGACATGTTGGTTAAACTGTGTCCTGTAACTTCATGCCAATCCATCCAATAATTGTTACGATATTTCTGTCTGGATACGAATGGTTGACTGACAGACCGACGTCTGTAGAGCTCTGCTGCTAAAATGTCCAAAAATCCCACAGAAGGATGCCGTTTTTGTAAAGACTCAAATTCAAAGATTGTGCTTTCAACCTTCAATAAAGTTCACTACCAGGATGATGAAGATGACTTCATACAAAGTGTTCAGTTTAAGTGTTTGCTGAAAGGCCAGAGTCTATAGAAAGTTTAAAGTAAAGTAAAGCAAATTCATTTCCCAGACTAAAAGGTTTAAATTGCAAATTTATGGAGCAATAAGGTTCAGACTGAAAGCCTTTCTCAGTTCAGAGGGGTCAGAAGATGCTAGATGTTTTAACAGTCTTAACAGGAAGTTTAAAGGAAGCGTGTCGGCCTTTAATCAGGTGAAATGAAGCAGCAGAGCAGGACGTTCAGGTGGAGTTTGCACAGTGAGAACATTGTGGCAGTAACTGGATTTAAGTCTGGCTTCATCAGCTATGACTTTCAGGTTAATTTTAAAGGAGCTCAGCTCGTCTGTCGGGGTAATCCTCCTCAGTTTCACTCTGAGGATTAGTCTGTGTGCTCACTTTTTAATTTCTGTCAGGCTGCGCTGCCTAACAGCCTTTTACTGCCTTCGGATTTAGATGTTTCCCTCTGGCTGTCTGTCTTTAGTTTCATACCATTTCCCTTTTCATCCTCTTGTCCTCTTTTATTCCCTCTCACGTTATCTTTTTCTTTTAATAAACCTGTCTATCTGTCTTTCTTTTGTTGTACTCCCCACTTTCTCCAACCTCTCTGCTCGCTGTTTCTTTTCAAATCTGTGTGATTTTATTTATTTATTTTTTACACGAATATGAGAATAATATTTCTCTTTTCTCTCAGGTTGCCATTAAACAGATGAACCTGCAGCAGCAGCCGAAGAAGGAGCTGATTATCAATGAGATTCTGGTGATGAGGGAAAATAAGAACCCAAACATAGTCAACTACCTGGACAGGTTAGACACACACACACACACACACACACACACACACACGCGCACACAGATTGATCGAAGATAGATGATAGATCCTGAACAGCGCTGTCAGCAGATAACTTCACACTCAGCTGAGATCTCTCTCTGTTAATGTTCTGACATCAAAACCTACTGAATGCCTTTAAATATGTGAAACAAGTTGAAAAACACAACAACCTGCTGTAAACGGAGTTCTCAAACTTTTCCTGGAAACCTGGAAAACACCTCTGTGATGTTCCAGATGTTCCAGGATCAGTGGGGAACGCCGCTGAGCTGCGAACTGTGAGGACTGAACCACAATGACGGGGCTATTCAGTTCAGTGTTGCTGTTGCCATGCCAACACACTAGACATGTCTAGGGCTGTCTGGTTACCGTAGTTACCTGTTTGTCTTGAGAGACATTGAGGAGAACATACAAGACTGGTGATCATGCTGTCATCCCCATGGAAACGACATTTGAACTGTCACTGATTTACTGTGTGTGTGCGTGTGAGTGTGCGTGTGCGTGTGCGTGTGCGTGTGTGTGTGTGTCCTGTAAAACGCGACTGACAAAAGACGCATTTTGTTTTGTCTATTTATTTTTTTTTATCTTTCTAAATACTGTGTCCAAAACTCATGAATGTATTTTCCTGTATATTTCATATTCAGTTCATTAGTCCAGAGTTAAATTCGGCCACTTAATCACTTCATATAAATGTATGAATTTATTTTGGATTGCATGCATTTGATTGCATTTTTGCATCCTTTTTTTAGCTTGTAACTTTACATTTTTAAATAGTTATAATATTATGCATATTTATAATATTTTCATTGTTCATCACAGGCCATTTCAGTAAAGACATTAAATGTATGATAATAGAATAGAAATAATATTGTTTTACTTTTGTTTGGCTCTTTGTAGGCCAACATTTTACTGGCATCCGGTAGTCGCTTTCAGTCCAGAATGGCGGAAGCGTAGCTCTGCTGCTGGGCGCCGATGTTGCAATGGAACAAACAATTGACTTTCATTCTTAGCAATATGCGTTGTTTGATTGGGCTGCGGTGGTGGGGACTGCAGGGGATGCTGAAAACAGCAAAACAGAATCAAATCTTTTGGAAAAACGCAACCGACGTCATGCTGCGGTGGCCCATCACGTAACCTGCGATCAGATCGTAAGATGTCCACGGGAAGAAGAGCAGCATGAATGACCAAAAAACAGGGTGTAACGTTGTGTTTCATGTGTAGTCACTCAATTTGGTCGAGTGCACCAGTTTAAAACCCACCGTTGTGAAAGTCCTTGCATAAGGCTTGCCTAGGTTACCTCATTCAGCGATAGATAGTGATTTAACAGACATAATCTTCCAGATTATGACTTTATCTGTGGAAGTGAATAATAACATTAGAAAATCTGAGGACACATTTACAAAATGCTCTCAAGATTTTAAGATGATTTTCTGACCCCATGCACCCAAATTTCTCTCAATTGAAAAAATGGTTTCTTGAGTGTGAATATTTTATTTTAAGTTGAATCCAGCGAGTCCCCTCTGGGTTTCTAATGTCTGGGTTTCATTGATATACAAGTCATATCGTTAATATAAATCCCTGCGTGTACTGATGTTTCCATAGTTACCTGGTAGGTGACGAGCTGTGGGTAGTGATGGAGTACCTGGCTGGAGGTTCGTTGACTGACGTCGTCACGGAAACCTGCATGGATGAAGCCCAGATAGCTGCTGTGTGTAGAGAGGTAATGAAAGACACATGAGACATGAGACACCATTTTGGTTGGAAATGGTTGAAAAGCACCCACTTTGACATCATCTCTGTCTGTCTGTCTTTCTCTGTCTCTCTCTCTCCATCTGTTTGTCTCCGTCTGTCTCTCCATCTCAGTGTCTCCAGGCGTTGGAGTTCCTCCACTCGAACCAGGTCATCCATCGAGACATTAAGAGCGACAACATCCTGCTGGGCATGGACGGCTCCGTCAAACTCAGTCAGTCAATTATGTCATGTTTATTATAGAATAATTATTACTTCTTTATTATTTGTGTGTTTTACACACGTCTGCTTGCTTTGTAGTTGTTAGGGTGGGATTGTTGTTGTAGTTGCTCGTGTTGACCAGCAGGGGGAGCTCATTGACCAGTGTTGAAGTTCAGTCTATCCAACTACTGTGGACACAGACAGTGAGAAAAAATATAAAAATGTGATAGGGTAGCACATCCCAGATTTCAAAATCAAGGAGGACAAAATACCAACATTTCACATGTTTAATTGCCTCACATCACAATGTGATTTATTGTGCAATTAAACAAGTGAAATAACTACCCTATCACATTTTTATGTTTGTTGGACTTTGGGTCTAGCACTGTTGAAGCGCAACCTCCTTTACCAAAACAGTTATCAGCTCCGTTTCTGTTAGACTGTCATTCATTATTAGTAGAAGATAAAAAGTTATATTTATTTTATTTATATGGTCAGATACAGCACAGTAGGGTTATGAAACATCATGGTTGCATCCGAAATTCCACACTAACATGCTATTTAGTACGCTAAAACAGATATTTTAGTATGTCCGAAACCAATAGTACGTGAATTAACATACTATTTCAGGTGAAATAATACAGTATGCAACGCAGGACACTACGGTGGCATAAATGCCCCACAATGCAATGCGGTAGTGACAACAACGCTCATAACAGACGTTGACAGATGGCTCTGTAATGTCAATAACGCTTCAATTTAACTATAAGATTTCAATTTGCTAGGCCTAATATATATATATATATATTAATTTAATTCAGACTTTGATTCTCACAAACCATCGTTTTGGTGGCACAAGGTTGGCACGGGTTACCAATATGTTGAACGATAGTACACATATTGTGTTTGTAGTGCATAGTATCGTTGTGGGACAGTTTTGGCCGCTGTTTGCTCACCACTGATTTACATTATTGGTTGTGTGGAAATTTCAAGCATCTATTTTGAACTTGAATTTTGAACTGCTTGGTCCTCAATGTGCTGACAAAGTGCATGATAATGTATCACAGAATTTGACAGATTGGTGAGTTTCGAACGTTGTGAATACATGAACTCATTTTGTCTTCTCTCCTCCTCTCAGCTGACTTTGGCTTCTGCGCCCAGATCACCCCGGAGCAGAGTAAACGCAGCACCATGGTCGGGACGCCGTACTGGATGGCTCCAGAGGTCGTGACCCGTAAAGCCTACGGCCCCAAAGTGGACATCTGGTCTCTGGGCATCATGGCCATAGAGATGGTGGAGGGGGAGCCGCCGTACCTGAATGAGAATCCACTCAGGGTGAGACTGTGTTTACTGACGTCACTGTGCTGGGAGAAGCTAGAAAAGCTGAAAAACATTGTCCTTTTGTCCGAATATTATAAAAAAAACAGTTTGACAGTAAATACAAACTCAAATGCATTTATTAAATATCATATTGGACTGAATATATAATTAGGTTTTTTTTCTGGAAATTACATAAAAAAATAATTCAACATGCTGAATCGGACTAAAAAACTCAGACACGGGCAGACTAGAGCCGATGGAGCGGGACACACTGCAAAAGCCAGGCCGACGCTGACGCCGACGCCGACACCTAGACGCTCAGAGGCGCACATAAAACTCACTTTTACAAGAGAAAAGGCCTCAAGTATCAGGACTCAGTATTCCTCAGACTTGGACTGAAAGTGTTTCATAACTTTGAAAAGTATTTTTTTCACAAACAGGTGTTTGAGAGAGAAAGAGAGTTGTTTTATAATCAGGGTCAGTACATATTATCATAGCAGTGCGTCTCTGTAAATATCCATAATGTTGTGATCACTATGTGGTTGCTTCAATGTTGTTCTTAAAACCACCACTGGATGGCACCAGAGTAAAGGACTTTCTACACATAGTTAGTTAAGCATGCTTCATGGGATGTGGACTAACATGTTGCTCACATGTGTGTGTGTTGCCTAGGCGCTGTATCTCATAGCAACCAACGGGACGCCGGAGCTGCAGAACCCGGAGAAGCTGTCGACAATATTCAGAGACTTCCTGAACCGATGTCTGGAGATGGACGTGGAGAAGAGAGGCTCGGCGAAGGAGCTACTGCAGGTACAGCAGCTCTGTGTGTATGAAGTGTGTGTGTGAGAAATAATGGGATGGATTAGGATAATAATAAATGATCCAAAACAAATGACACCCACCTCTCCCACAGGATAATTGTACAAAAGGGGAGAGGGGAGGGGGCAATAGTAGTAGGGACCACAGAAGAAGAATGAAGGAGGAGGGGCTCTGAACTTCTTCACATATTCTGATGGTTCTCCCAGTCAAAATAAACCGTAACCAGATCAATTTTGTGTAATTATAACAACCAGAGAACAAGATATAGAGGTACATAATGACCCTGTTTACATTTACATGAATCGGCACATAATAAATAACAGAATTGGAAGAAAGTCAAACTACCAATTAGCACTCAGTCTGTCTGGAGCAGCCTTTACAGGTGGTTAGACACATAATAATGTAATCCAGTCTCAGTGTTTGTTTGAGGTTCAGCTGTCCGCTCACAGACAGACAGACAGACAGACAGCTGTGTAGGTGTAGAGACGTGAAGGTGTAACTGTACGATGACTCAGAGCTGAGAGGTGAAAATGGGACATTATACTGTTTGAGAAGTTTATTTTTTGACCGCTTGCTCCACCAGCAGCAAACACACACACACACACACAGCTCCGCGGTCGCACATCAACTCACCTCACGGCTCGTATTAAATCACTGTCACTCTTAAAGCATCGGTACTAATAAAACGGGGTATCGTACCGTTTTTAACGGCAGGGTATCGCGATACCTTTCTAGTATCGGTGTACCGTACAACACGAGTCATTTACCTTCTGCGGACTAAAGAAAGTTCACTATACACATGATGGCAACTATTTATTTACTCTAATTATTTTAATTTTTTTCCTGAATGATGAAATGAATTGTAGAAACAGCCTGGAGTATCTGTCTTCTCTGTTTATATACAGTGGACTGAAATATCTCTCTCTTTTCTCCACCTTTCTCCACCTCCCTCGTTTGCTCCCTCACCCACTCTTCCTCCCCCTTCCTCCTTTTCCTTTCCCATCTTCTCCCTCCCTGCCTCTCCTCCTCTTCCTCTCTGTCCCTTCTCCTCTCTTAGCACCAGTTCCTGAAGATGGCGAAGCCTCTCTCCAGTCTGACTCCTCTCATTGTGGCTGCTAAGGAGGCTGCTAAGAACAACCGCTAGCTAGCCTTGCACTCATCTGTCTCTCCCTCTCTCTCTCTCCCTCTCCCTCTCTCTCTCTTTTTCTTTTTGGTAGACAGGAGGGCAGTCTCTCTCCTTTCTTCTTTTTGTCTTTTGTAACCTGCACTGACTGCTCCTTCACCTGTGACCTGTGACCCCAAGCTTGACCTCCCTAATACCCCCTCCTCCTCCTCCTCCTCCTACTCCTCCTCCTCCCAACCCTCACAGGAAGGAAGAAGAAGGGTTGTTTCTTCCTGTAACTTTTTGTTCGACACTACACGATCAGGAAGACGGCGTTGCTAACTGAATGACATCATCTGTGATCAAGTGATGTCATCGCTGACATCATCGCCCCCTCAGCCGGTACGAACAGTGCTTGGAGTGCTTCAAAAGAGCCTAAAGACTCATGGGAGTTTTTATTTTTGAATCTGTTTTTTTTCTTACCTGCCCAGGACCACAACAGCCAACCAGCACCCTCTGCTGCAGACTGTGTGTGTGTGTGTGTGTGTGTGTGTGTGTGCGCGTGCGCGTGTGCTTGTGTATGTGTGTATGTGTGTGTTAGCTAAGGTCCTAGCTTCCTGTCATGCGTCTATGGGTTTCAGTCAGACTTATTTCATGTCTTCAATCTAAAAGTGCATTTGTAGATTTTTATTTTATTGCTCTTTTTATTTTTAAATCAACATTTCTGTGTGTGTGTGTGAGTGTGTGTGTTTTGTCACGGGGAGTGGAGGGGGGGGATGTTGGAATATTGATTAAGTTGATTGTAATGTTACCGTCTGTAGTTTTTGACACGGAGCAGGAGAAGTTTGGTACTTTGAGCTGTGAGTTAGAGAAGATTAATTATAACGAGGAGAGGCTGGCGGAGCCGTCGATAGACCGAGTTTGGACAAACATCTTTCCAGTAGAAAGCAACATTTTCTTTTGCTCCTCATGCTTTTAATAGGTTTTGTAAATATTTCCCAGTTGCTGATACTGGACCAGTGTGTACGGGTACCTGCAGGGCTCAGAATCAGACTCAGGTTGCAGGTTTTTCTTACTGCTGTCAGAGAAGCTGATAGAGGAGAGATCTGACACTAATATAGGCAGCTGTTGTTGTTGTTGTTTAACACTAATGAATATGTGTAGCATTGCACTCCTATAACGTTGTCTGACTCCCCGTAGACCGTAACAAATAGATCAAAAGCAGCCAGAGACATTCAACCTTCTGTTTTATTCTTATTTCACTGTTATAACTCTGACTCGTCAGGGAGTCAAACACATCTCATGGAACAAGTGGCCATTTTATTGTGGTATTCCACGAATCAAGGCTATTGAAAGAGGCTGGGTCACTATGGGATGTGACATGTGCAGTGTAACTGGAGCTGCGATGTTGGAGGGTTACAGCCGACGGCGCTAGAAATAAAGGGAGGGTGTCCGCGCAGGTGCTCTTTGGGTTTCGCTCGGCCTGACCGAACTCTTTGGGTACGCTCGAATGGATGGCGACCGATGTACAATAGAACGTTTTAAAATAGAAAACATTTGTTTATGATCTTTTTTAGGGCTGGGATGACATACACCTATCTCCCGATTCAATACTATCACGATACTGGGGTGCCGATTCGATATGTATTGCGATTTTTAAGTATTGCGATTCGATATTATGATTTATAACTTTTTTAACACTAGACCATGGGAAAAAGTTGAATCATACACTTCTAGGGACTTTTACTTTGGAAAATATCTAAATTAATCCAGTAAGAATGTTTGATTTTCAGCATGGATGTAGTCAGAGATGTCCTGAAGTCAAATATATCAGTCATTGATATGACCCTCCGTTTTCTACTTTCTTGTTTCGGCTCGTCACGGCAGTCTGCGGTTTGTTTTGGTTGAAGGATACGGAACAGATATGACGTCATGTTAATCAGACTACAACAATAAAAGCGGTAACTTCCTTCCTCTGCATAGACTCAAATGAAGCAAATATATCGATTCTGGCATTTAAACAATGGATTTCAAAATCGTAAAGATCGTGATACACAGGTGAATCGATTTTTTTTCCCACCCCTCGTCTTTTACTAAAGATCTTTTCAGTAATTCAATCATCCCCATGTTCTGTAGTCGTGCGCCAGTTAGTGAGCCTTTCGTCAAATGTATACCAGATTTTACTGCGCATGTGTTGTACCCCAATGATATGACGCAATATGGCGTCTCCTCTTTTAACCCTCTTTGCCACCAATAGGAATCTTCCACTTGGAGCTGTTGTTGTGACACAGAGCGGGTGTAGACGTTTAAGAACCCCGTTAGGTGGCGTCACACTCGTATTCTACTTCTAAAGCTCAGAAAGTTGGATTTAAAGAGAAGCATCTCAGATTTTCTGCTTGCACAAATCCAAATTCAGGTCTTCAGAAATCTAGAAATGTAAATAATGAAGTGTGTTGTTTACCCATAATCCACTCTGCCAAACTCGCTCCATCTGCGGCTCTGGGACTTCACCGTCTGTGGGCTGGAGGGAGAGAATGTGCATGTTTTTTATACGGTATGTTAAAGATAGAGAAGAAAAATAATAAATGAGTTGAAACGTAGAGTGACGATACACGAAGGATGCTTGTGTACGATAGGAGAGATCATATCTTGATCCTATTTTCAGAAGAATGAGACAAATAAATGCTACGATGGTACAATGTTGTTGTTTTCTGCCTGGTGGATGTTTTGGATCCCAGGAACCCTCTGAACATAAGGTGTATATTTTACATGCAAAAAAGAGAAAAAAAACTGCGTTGACAAAAACAAAAAGACGACAACAATCTGTTTCAGCCTTTGTTTACAGACTCACTGTTTTTTATATTTGATCAAAAATGTTCAGACTTTTTGAATATTTGTTTTGGATTTATTTGTCTGCTGAATTAAAGGAAAAAAGTTTTTCTTGCCGGCAAAAAAATAAAACGTCACAGGTTCAAATCCTGCAAGAGCCAAAGCTTCCATCAACGCTCTGAAATGTAAATAAAACATTTCCAAAACATCTATTCAAAACCATCACTTTGATTTCTCTGCTGTTAGTTGTTTTTATTGTTTTCTTTTAGTGTTAATGTACCCCTGGCCTTAAACTGTTTCAAAGGTGCAAGACTACTTTAGTAACATTTTGAGGCAACAGTGATTGTTGATGCTGCAACTAAAGATTATTTTGATGATTGATTAATCTGCTTATTACTGTCTTTGTTCATCGATTTGTGAAATATCAGAAAAAATAGTGAAAACATCACAATTTCCCAGAGTTCCATGTGATGTCTTCAGTTGTTGTGTTTTGTCAATTCAATTATGTTCAATTAAAGGGACAGTGTGTATTTATTGGTGACATCTAGTGGTGAGGTTGCAGATTGCAACCAACTGAATACTTCTCTGCTCACTCCTCCCTTTCCAAGACTACAGTAACGTGAGCTGCCGAGTGCAAAACCGTGATAACGCCGTTCACCTCGCTCAGAGGCCATCCATACCATAATAACACTACATAAGGAGCAACAGAAGTCTGATTACCGGTATCACGGTTTTGTACTCTGCGGCTCACGTTGCCGCAGTTTCACAAGCGCGTTGGAGAACTACGGTGGCCTTCAAGTAACGTAACAACGTGAAAGGCTCTCTCTAGAGCCAGAGTTTGGTTTGTCTGTTCTGGGCTACTGTAGAAACATGGCGGAGGAACATGGCGCACTCTGTGAAGAGGACCCGCTCCCTACGTAGATATGAAGGACTCATTCTAAGCTAACGAAAACACAATGATTCTTATTTTCAGGTGATTATACACTAATAAAAATATAGCTATAAATATGATATTCCAATTCTGTTAATCTATCCTCCGAAATCCTACACACTGTTCCTTTAAAAAAGTAAACGATCAATTGGTAATCAAAATATTAGCAGATTAATTTTCTAATCAACTAATCGTTGCAGTACTGCAACAGGAAGAGGCTTCACCAACAGAATCACAGATCTGAACGCTAGTTGCTGAAGTGTGGTTGAGCACACGGCTGTTTACGGAGGATGAACGCTGTTTAAACTGCCTCAAACTGTTGCCACTGTGTGTTTGTGTGTCCTGGTCTGAACCCCCCGGCTACAGAGCAGCACTTAAAGGACTATTCTGTGGTTTTCACTCTGAACTCTGTATGTGGTTTAAAGTGTTGCTGTCAATAAACAAGAGGGAAGGTTAACACTAAGCAATCAGAGAGCATTCTCAGACGCCTGTCGATAAAAAACCACATGAACGCTACTTTAAATCATCCTTTAAATGTTATTTACTTACCAGGTAATAATGATATGATGGGCGCATATTAATCTGACAGTGAAAACATTTTCTATTTACTAAGATGTGTTCTGATGTGATGGATCGGACAAAACCGTATTTCAGCACGTTTGCACAAAAAGGCGCATGAATGCCACGATAATGTGCAAGGAATTTAGCGTTTCTTGCTTTTGACGTGTCACACTTGCGGGAGATTGACACGGCGATTGTATGGTTCGTTTCAGAGGGGTCTGAGTTCTTTTTGAGTGTTCACATATACGCAGAAAAAGCTGACTAATCGCTCTGAGTTCGTTTGGAGGGCTGAAAGGGACTAAATGTGAAAACACCCTTAGTGTGAATAGCCGTCTGATGTTCAGTCAGTTTTAGAGGTCGTTTAGTTGGGCTGACGTGCACCAGACAGCAGAATAAAAGATTTAGAATTTCTTTATGTGCATCAAGTTTCCTTCACATTTAGCTGCCAAATGTCACTGAAAGAGAAACCAGGAGGCTGCTCTTATGTAGGAGGGAGCAGGAGGGAGCAGGAGGGGGGGGGGGGGTTTGCATGTCTGTGTCCGGGGGTCCGTTGTCTCCTAATCCGTGCCTGCCAAGAGAAACTACTGTTCCCAAAATAAAACCACAACAATCTGATGACCATCACATTCAGGAAACAAACAGACTGAAATACTGCTGGACCTTAAAACAAGTTAAATACTATGGTGAACAATAATAATCATGTTATTGTATGTAGTAGCCATCAACAAGCAGGGCGCAGCTCTCTTATCAGCTTCAAGGGGGTTCAGACTTGGTACAGTCCACGTTGTAAAAGGGGGACTTGGTTCAGTCCAGGATGAGACGGTCAAATGAAGTCTTCACTCCCCGTGTATCAGAGCCATAATTTATCTGTTTATAAGTCATTTTGATGATTTGAAACAACTCTGAAAAATACAAAAATAAATAAAACTGTACAAAAACTCAAAATCTGGTCTTCTTTTATTTATTTATTTATTTATTATTATCATTATTATTATTCATTTATCCATCCATTATATGTAACTGCTTATCCCATTCGGGGTTGGGGGCTGGAGCCGATCTGACATTAGGCGAAGGCGGGGTACACCCTGGACGGGTCGGCAGACTATCACAGGGCTGACGCATAGAGACAGACGACCATTCACACTCACACTCACACCTACGGAGAGTCAACAATTAACCTGCATGTCTGTGGACTGTGGGAGGGAACCGGAGAACCCGGAGAAAACCCACGCTAACACGGGGAGAACATGCAAACTCCACAGACAAGGGCCTCCTAATTTATTTATTTATTTATTTATTTTAGCATTTACCAGTTAAGAGATATTTCCCTCAGGAGCTCATGGACACCAAACCAGAGCTAAAAAAAAGAGTAAACATTGGACTTGATTGGATTGTTCTGTTCTGATCCACCAGCTCACTTGTTCCTCACACACATTCGCCGCCGCTCTCTCTCTCTCTCTTGCTTCACCACACATTTCCCACGTACACACACACACACACTCTACCTCTCCTATTCTCCAAATGACCTACACTACTCTTACAACAGTTCTAGAAAGGGCCATTTGCATTGTCACGTCGGCCACCATAGTTCTTCTACACACTTGGCACACTGGAGACGTTTCAATCGGCACCCTCACCGCTAGATGTTGCTAAATCCCACACACTGCTCCTTTAAATGGTGAGATACTCATGCACTAGTACACAGTCACCATGTCCTTGTTTCTAAGCATTTGTTTTAAATTTGACCTCTTGTAGCCGAGTGGACTGAATGAACGCTGTTAAATAATATAACATGATTTCTTAATACTCCTGAAGCTTATCTGTAAGTCATTTATATAAACGACTGTTCTTTGCCAGAGTCTGAGGCAGAAATCAGCTTAAATCCGTCAGCCTCCCTCCCTTCCTCAGTCTGGCCGTGAAATTAGATCCCACCTTCTTCTTTTTCTTTCTCCTTGTAATTAAAAGTACTGAATACTGATTGCCTGCTTCCTAAGCCCCCCTCTTTCATCTGCAGGCTAATGTGGGATGAGTTTTGTGGTGGAAGAGAGGGCTGTACTGCAGCGTGTGAATCAGTGTCGAGGCCCCACCGGCCCCACAGTCGACTCAGTCTTCAGAGGAAGAGTTAGAAACTTTTGAATTTGTAAAATGAGTAAAAATGAGTGTTTCCTTTCACTCCTTATCCTTTTTCTTTGTGTCTACCCCTCTCATCTTCCATGTCGGGGGGTTTATTTCACAACAATGACCCGCTAGCTGTACATTATCACACTACATCCTGGCTAAAGGTTAGACTCAACAGCAGGTGGTGATTGATTAACATGTTCTCCCCTTCCTGTGTGTGTGTGTGTGTGTGTGTGTGTGTGTGTGTGTGTGTGTGTGTGTGTGTGTGTGTGTGTGTGTGTGTGTGTGTGTGGACCCATATGCCTTATTGACCAGATTCAATGCATTATGATTAAAGGTGCACCGAGTCTCCATGGCAACGCTCTACGTAGGCGTTACATAAGCAGAGAGAGGAGACCCCAGTGACTCAGTGTGTGTGTGTGTGTTGCAGATCGGAGCTCGTGACCTGAAACTAAAGGTGTTTTTTATTATTCTGTCATTTTTCTCTCTTGAGGAACTCGTGATAACTTGCTGTCTGTCACTCGTTTAATCTTTATTCATCATCCAGGGAGATTTAATACAGCGAGTTGTTAATTTCCACCAGTGGCCTGCTTCACATTCATACAGTTACACACGGTCTGCTGCTAGTGGTGGAGGAAGTATACAGTATATATATATATATATATATATATATATACGCTAGCAAATAAAACCCACTAGCAGGCTCATTTTTAAAGTTGGAGTGAAGATAATGGTATCATATGAAACTAGGCGACCTGGATTCGGGGTGGATGAGGGGCCCAATTTGGAAAATCTGTCCCCCTGCCCATAATTCCTAATGTCTGGCCTGCATATATATATACTGTATATTTGTATTCTGGGGGTATCGTTCCTATGCAGAGGGTAGTTTAGTTTATTTATTGACTACACTGAGGGCGTTTTATATTTTAATCATTTATTTATTTATTGTGTTGAATTGAATGTGCTACTTATTTTGTACTGTAATTACCTTGTGCCTTTTCTACCTTTTTTTCTTTTCTTAAAGCTGACTCGGTGTAAACTGATCAGAATTCCAATGTACTTATATAAAGGTGCAAATGGCAAATAAAACTCTTGAATCTTGAATCTATTAGAAACACAAAATACAAGTATGAACCTGAAAAATGAGCACGATATGGGACCTTTAATGGATTGACAGCTCTAATGAAATGGATGTATAATTTCTGTGCCATTAAAGCAAAGTCCACAAGACTCATAAATATATTATTTGTTTTCCTGTTTTTGTTGATTATAATATTCCAGAGAGGAGGAGACATGTGGAGCGCGCTGTGGTGACGTCAGCAACAGGTGAGTTGGAGCCCCCCCCTGCGGACGCCTCGTGCCTGCAGCCCCCCCCCTGCTGGAGCGCGTGCTGGTACTGTACATCCCCGTGTCCTCACAGCAACACACGCAGCTCGAGAGGCTGCACTGCTGCACGAGACTGCAGCACACACGGCTCGAGCCTCTCACCTACACAGAGAGAGAGTAAACAGACAGACAGCTCGAGCAGCTAAACAGACATCATCCAGGTAAGAACATGCTCTTTTATTTCTCATTCTGCAGCGTGCATGATGTGAACGACCTTTAACGTAGTCATAAGACTCTAACATCGTCTCATAGCTAGCTTCCTTATAGGTCAGCGCTGATTAAAGACAGATACAGGATGTGTTTGCAGAAGAGACTTCACTGGAGCTCACAGATTGAAGGAAATCAACTTTATTACAGACTCAAACGTTTCGACGCCAGCTGCGTCTTCATCACAGATCTGAGACTCACATCCTCTGAAATAACCTGAACTGATTCAGCATATAGGCTGGAAACATGGGGACAATATGCTGCATGTAGGCAGGGTAAACAATCATACAGCATATAATAATAATAATAATAATAATAATAATAATAATAATAATAGTAATAATAATAATAATAATAATAAAAAGACAGAAGTAGAAGTAAATATATAAACAGCCATCTACATACATCAAAAATTATTTATGCATCACAACGATAAAGGTAAATACATCCAAATATCATAAACATCTAAATATCTTAAAGCTGCAGTCGGTAGAAATGGAGCAAATATGATTTTAAAAAGTTATTTTTATAAAACTATATCCTGACAGTATCACTGCGTCTTCATCAGAGATCTGAGACTCACATCCTCTGAAATAACCTCCTCTATAGTTGGGAGCATAGGCTGGAAACATGGGGACAATAAGCTGCATGTAGGCAGGGTAAACAATCATACATCATATAATAATAATAATAATAATAATAATGATAAAAAGACAAGTAGAAGTAAATATATAAATAGCTGTTTGTGACTTTTCATCAGTGACAACATCCATGTACATATATCAAAAATTATTTATGTATCACAACGATAAAGGTAAATATATCCAACATACAAATATCATAAACATCTAAATATCTTAAAGCTGCAGTGGGTAGAAATGAAACAAATATGATTTAAAAAAGATATTTTTATAAAACTATATCCTGACAGTAGCACTTGTGCTTCATTTTAAATTTAAATAATTCATCATTATGATTATTGTGATGATGATCATAATTGTGGTGCCCCCTCTGGCGTGGTGGGAGCGGCGGCCCTGGTAGTGCATGAGACAGGTAATCTGAAAGAAATCATGTGCCCTCGGTGTGCTCCGGTGCTCCTAATGGCGTCTGCAAGATTTCACAGACCGGAGGAAAACAAGCAGTAAGAGCTGATCTGAGGTCTGCTGTCCAGCTGCCGTCTATGAGAGTCGTCTGTCAATCACTCGCAAACATACTTGCCAACATTGAGACCTTAAAGCTTCAGTAGTCAGTATATCTTTGGCATCATTGGGCAAAAATTCCATAATAAGCTTTCAGCATATTGTAATTCAAGTGTTCTGAGAGAAATTTAGACTTCTGCACCTCCTCATGGCTCTGTGTTCAGGCTTTAGAAAATCTAGCCCACTTTGACCAATCACAGGTCATTTCATTGAGAGAGCGCTCCTATTGGCTGTGCTCCGGTCATGTGACCGGTACTTGGCGTTCCTTCACCAGATTTTACAATGGCGGCGGCGTCACAAACTTTCTCATTTTACAGCTAAACCGTGCACTACAAGATGATTCTGAAAACATCTGAGGAGAGAAATAGGCATTAACGTAACAGAATATTGATTCATATTTGATCAGCGCTGCCTAGTTTGACCGTTTGTTCGGAGTTCACGAGTGATTGACAGCCGGCTCTCATAGACGGCAGCTGGACGGCAGACCTCAGATCAGCTCTTACTGCTTGTTTTCCTCCAGTCTGTGAAATCTTGCAGATGCCGTTAGGAGCACCGGAGGACACAGAGACACATGATTTTTTCCAGGTTACCTGTTTCATGCACTACTGTCACAATATAGAGACCGTTTTATAAAAATAACTTTTTTTTAATCATATTTGCTCCAATCTCGCCTACTTGAGTGGAGACACAATCATTTACATTTGTACTCTATTTGTATGTTTCTGTACACCTGATGTTACTCCCAGTAAATTATTACAGAAAAATAACATCAGGTGCTGTCTTTAGAGCTATGACTTGTGATTTATATTAGCTATAGCCTGCTGGTGTGTTTATGTTTTTATTTCTTGATTTAATTTTCTGGCAGGTAATGTGTTTTTACTCAAACTACTGGAAGTGTTAAGTTTGATATTACAAATTACAAGAGTGGCTCGGAGTTTTTGCCTAAGATTCAATGTTATTGAGCTTTCTATTGCAACATGTATTTCTTTAATAGGTTTTCATAGGTTGTCATGCACTTGGTCTGTTTTTATCATGACTGTCCGCTGAGATCATTGTTAGTCTTTCTCTTCCTTCCAAACAACGACTGGGGCTGCAGTGTGCCTCAGTGCCTCAGCAGCTAATGTTGTCACATACTGTTAATTGTTCTGTCAGTGTTGAGCTGTAACTGCATTTCTTCTGCAGATGGTTGATTTAGTGACATTGTTGTGATTGATTGCGGCTGTTTGACTGAATGGTGAATCACGTTTCTGTCAGGCTGCCTTATTGTTATTATCCCATAGATCAATACAAATCAATAGAAGACTACACACTGACTCTCTGCTGCTGTTATTCAACAAGGTTCAACGTTAGTAGTCCCGATACATTTATACATTTATCACCCTGCAGCCAAGGTCAGTTCACAGACCTAAAGCTGTGTGAGGAATAATGGATGTGAATGACGAGGTATGCTCTCGTTTTTATCGTCACCACGGGGAGCAGCGATCCCTGAAAGTCTCAGCTTGACGTCAGGACAGATGTTCACAGCAATAGTGCATGTGTACGTCTATGCAGGAGAGTTTATTTACTCACAATCTAAGAGTCATTTAATCACATTGACAAACTGATAATACATCATCAGACATCATCAGTGTCTTAGCTTGTCCTCTAAAGTCCAGGTTTAGGAGGCAGACAGACGTTTCTCCTGCCCTGATGTCTGGTGCTACAAAACAAAGTTGACAAGTAGAAATTAATATTAATGAAGTGATAACTGATCAGAAGAGGCAGAAATGTGGAGAAGCTCAGACAGCAATCTTTCGACTTTATGTTGCATGTACTCAGGATACAAAAATACTAGGGGTGGGAAAAAAATGGATTCACCTATGTATTTTTTTTTTACAATTTTTAAATATATTTTTTAATGCCAGAATAAATATATTTGCTTAATTTGAGTCTATGCGGAGGTAGAAGGAAGTTACCGCTTTTATTGTTGTAGTCTGAGTAGTGTGACATCATATCCGTTCCGTATCTGTCACCAAAACAAACCCCAGCGAGCCGAAGCGACAAAGCAGAAAGTGGCGATGGAACTGCATGGATACGACCTGCACCCTTGCATTTTAAAACCAACGTGGTAAACACTACACATCCAGTAAAGTAGAACTGCCTGTATTAATGTTGATGCTGTCTCGATGCGTTATATCCTCCTGAAACCTGAAAAACTTCTAGAAAGATGTGATAGTTTGGGTGTTTATTGCTTTGGGGAATATTGCAAAAACCATAATGTCATCAAACATATGTTGAAAAGAGAAAGATTAGCCTCAGGTGGGCTTCTGTCTCTCGTCTTCAGCACAGCAGCTTGAATTGATTGTCTCGCCTAAAGGCACCACAAACTTCCCAGCTGTCAACCAACCAACTGTCTGACCTTTCAGCTACTGACATGTCAAAAACCGGTTAGTAGGATGTGGAGGATGTGGTCGGACTGTTGTTTTTCTCACAGGAAAATTAGGAAAAAACAAAAGTAAACAAATTTTAATACAAATTAAAAGGTACTTTCTAAGTCTTGTTTTAATTTTCTGTACGAGTTAATTAAATTGGATTTATTCATGTGAGTGAATATTCCCACAGGCTGACAGAAATCCCAGTCTAGCAGTAAAAAGCAATTAAATGGTCCTCTGATGTGGGTTATTTCCTTCTCACTGAGGCTGTGTAATGGCAGTGATGATGACAACATGTAACGAGCAGTTTAATGAATAAATCAATATGTTGGTTGGCTTATCATTAATCTGCCATGACTCATTAACATCATTGCTGATACATTCTTCTTCATAACGTGGGAGTGTGGTCTCTGCTGTCTGGTTCGTGTTGAGACAGAGAAAAACAGATGCCAGAAGAAGACAAGCTGTTCATTAGAATCCTTACTGGACTGTGGAAAGAAAAATATTGTTATATATTTGTTGTAAGTTTGTGATTGAAAATGAGTAAATCAGAGCTAAACCAAATTAGCACATGGCAGGCTGTCATTAATGCTGCATTAATGTTGAGATGTAAAAACCACCAACACAGTTCCCCAAAAGAATTATGTTCAGTGACAAATCTTTTGAAAGATCAGTGCCAACACTGCATTAATTATTCCTACAATATCGGCACAATATCATGGCAACTTGCTATTGGTTGGCCAACTAAAACTATGTGGTTGTTGTTGGGGAAAGAATGACATATATGTCCACTTTTCTGCTTTCTGACATAAATCTAATAATAACAAATGTAGTGGGTTGTGACTTGGTTGAGATGTGTTCTATTCGTACTTTCTAGTTCACAACTGAGTTTACAATATTTGTTTTAAATTGTAGTTTATCACTATTTTGTACACAAAGAACAGCTGTACTGTGAGACTTTGACATGAGCACATGCCTGGTGGTGGTGTTGTTGTTGTTATCTGTGGTGTGATGTGTTTGGACAGTGAGTTAACAGCAGAGAGCTGATTGGTCTGGATACAGAGGGCTGCATTGTTTTATGGTACTGTCTCCCCTTCTCTCTATCCCCCTCTCCATCTATCTAATATCTATCTTACTGATAATGGATTATCATTTTATTATAACGATAGTTTGGAGCAGGAAAAAGCCTATAGTCGATTAATCGGCCGATATCTTCTTTACTTCTGCAGCAGCCTTGTCGACTACTTTTGCAAACGCCGTTTTTAGTAAATCAGTATTTTGTCATCCGAAATAAATCATTTGTAAGAGAATATCCTGAAGTGTTATTTGGTGGATTACATCGTTGGAATACATTCAGCGTTGCTGGTGTGAGTACATCCCAGTAGGAAACACACAGGCATCGTAGCTTCAGAGAGAGAGACGTCATGAGACTTTTGGGTGTGTCGTCTTTCTAATTACATATTTTCAGTAGGGATGCACAGATACCACTTTTTTTTAGACCGAGTACAAGTACAAGTACTTACATTTGGGTACTCGCCGATACCGAGTACCGATACGAGTACTTCTCTGTGCCAAAAG
>CAKALU010060687.1:0-18943 GCA_916700995.1 Hozukius guyotensis
TTATTTTTATATATATAAAATATATATATATATATTTATTTTATTTTATTTTTTTTGCTACTTATTAGGCCACATTATGTTTAAAGCTGGTATTTGTGCACAGTTGCAGATAAAGATCAGGGTACACTAATATTATTAGTATTATACTATTTGTAGAATTAGATTCCAGTAGTGGCTGGAAATGAATTGAAAAAAGATAGATGTAATAATTTCCAAAATTCACAACATGTTTTTTTTTATCGAACGAAATATTCTGCTTCAATCTTTATTTGTTGGTGTTTAGCCTTTCAAAAACATTTTCATTGTGGTCAAAAAACTGCTTGATCTCCCGCTTGCTGCACACAAAGAGAGACACTGATGAGTTCTAGTCATTAAAGAAAGTTGATTTAATAAAAAAAAAGACGAACTAATTTAATGCTCTGAATCACTTTATTCAAATTGAGGATTTTGTTCAAGGATTTGTCATTTTTTAAGGTGATGTTAGAAAATCTGGCGGGTGGGATTGCAACAGTTAGACTCATTGATGTGTTTTTAATGGAGCTCTACGGCACAGAGGAAGAAGAGATATCAGGCTGTGAAAAAAATAAAATATCACTAGACTTCTCCTTTTAATGGCATGTAATTGTAAAATGATTGTATGATAAGATAAGTTGTCGGTTTCTTTATAAATGGTTTTGTTTGGTTCTGACATTTTTTATGGTCTTCTGTTCATTTTAATAACCTTTTCCCAGGCGGAAAGGGAAAGGCGGGAATTCATTCTCCTCCTCCGTCCCGTCGATACCCAACCCCTTCCCAGAGCTCTGCAGCCCCTCCAAGTCTCCAGTTCTCATCAGTTCTCTTCCACCACCGTCGACTAACAAACATGTGAGTTCAAAACCTCGATAGTGAGCAGCTGCTGTAGAAGTCTGTGCATCTTAAATGGTTCGATTAATATAAAGACTGCTGTTTGGACAGATTCAGACTAGGGATGTTCATAATTAACCGTTAACCGACATTCATCGTCACTTTAAGGAGAAAAGCTGGTCCACGGCTCCGGTCTCTGGCTCGCTTCAGCGGAGCGGATGAGTTGTAGTTTTGTAGCATTTATTCTCCGACAAATAAACTGTACACACACTGCTACACCGACGTTCACAGCTAGAACGCCACCAACAACCTCACACTCACCGCCAACACACACACACGGTCTGTTGGAAGCTCGCTAAAGTTACGCCGACTACGTGTGCGGCGGCGGCGAGCACGAAGCCTCCGGCAATGCTAGAGCTGCTAACGTAGCACAAACACACACACTGTTTGTTGGACACTCGCTAAAGTTACGCCGGGCAGACACACAGCTGACAACCTGCTAAACTAAACTAAATGTGCGGTGGAGACTTTTACTGGCAAAGTGGCTGCATGTCCGCGACACTACACGCAGCATCGTAGCTGCTAAGTTAACGCTCCCGGACGGTGAACTGGGGACTCCCGTCAACGGATATCTGTTGTGATCCTGCAGCTGGTACGAGGCACAAATCTTGTCGGTTAACGGTTAATAATCGGTTAATTAGGGTTGGTTATCGGTTAAATACATTTTTCAAAATTAGCATCCCTAATTCAGATTTTAGGTGTCTGGTTGCTGTGTTTTTTGAAGCTGTAAGATTTGTCCTTTGGTTTGAATATTCAGTTTATTCTGTCAACTAAACTGACTTTACTTCACGTCATTGTCAAGTCTGAAGTCACCACAACATTGTGATTTCACTTTCACTTCACCATTTTAGTTTCATTATTACACAATACAAACCATTTATCAAACTGCACTGACCAGTTGTCAGTGTTGCCAGTACATGTGAAAGAGTAAATAGAAGTCTGGCAATATTCTGTGTTATTGTTGCTGTCAACAAATCCCCCGAAAAGACCAAAACCAACAACTAATTCATCCTATTACAAATATTGCCTGCGTAGCTAAATGTGTATTAATCCGCCACTGAAAATAGTCCCCAACAAATGTGCTATTTCCTGCTGTTTGAGTAATGTTTGTTTAAAAACTACAGTGCCCAGCTGTTTGAGGAAATTACTGAGCTTTTTTATAAATGATATTTGTATTCTATAAAGGTTTACGTCTTCAGTAGGAACCAGTTGGGTTTGGGGCTGAGATCCACGGACAGAAAGTATTGAGAGATGGACAAACACGTTGTTGGTTTGTGTTTTTCATGGGAAGAAAAACAAAGAATAACAGCAGCTTTATCCTCTAAGTCATATTTGTTTGGACAAATCACACCTCCTGTGTTAATCCCATCACACCTGGCTGAGCTGTAGGGTCTGACAGGTGTAATCAGCACCTGAATCCTTTAAATGCGTCTTAACCTGTCTGCTAATAGTGCAGGTAAAGTTCGGTTATGAGTGTGACTGACAGGAGAGCTGTGTTGCCATGCCTGCGCTGCCTTATTTTGACTCACAAACGCTGCCAGAATAAACACGTCTGTTATTACAGCAGCGTGTCGCCGTGCCACGCTGTCGCCCTGCGGTGTTTCATCAACGGGTGATGGAGGCAAACACACAGACATTTATGCATTCATGACGCTTTAGTCGGGCGTGTAGGCGTACAGCTGATTGTTTTTGTTTGGTTTGTGAATCGCACTCATTCAGTGGAAGCAAAAAAGAACTGCAGGAGGGAAAACAAAAGCTCAGCGAGGAGTTAGTCACCGTTCTACTGGCTGTTTGGTTTGTTTGAATAAATTAAAGATATACATTGTGAACATAGACTGTGTAAAGGAAGTGGACGTAGTCACCGTGACGACACCCGTTGGTTTGTGGACTACAGTTTGGAAGCCTTGAGGTCGACATTTTGGCCGTCACCGTCTTGGTTTTTGGCAATCGCCATCTTGGTTGTTGCCATCTTGGTTTTTGGTCTTTGACCATCGCCATCTTGGTTTTTGACCTTCACCATCTTGGTTTTTGGTCTTTGACCATCGCCATCTTGGTTTTTGGTCTTTGACTGTCGCCATCTTGGTTTTTGGCCGTCACCATCTTGGTTTTTGGTCTTTTACCGTCACCATCTTGGTCTTTGACCGTCGCCATCTTGGTTTTTGACCTTCGCCATCTTGGTTTTTAGCTGTCACCATCTTGGTTTTTGGTCTTTGACCGTCACCATCTTGGTTTTTGTTTTTTGGCCGTCACCATCTTGGTTTTTGGTCTTTGACCATCGCCATCTTGGTTTCTGGTCTTTGACCGTCGCCATCTTGGTTTTTGGTCTTTGACCGTCGCCATCTTGGTCTTTGACCGTCACCATCTTGGTTTTTGACCTTCGCCATCTTGGTTTTTGGTCTTTGACCATCGCCATCTTGGTTTTTGGTCTTTGACCATCGCCATCTTGGTTTTTGGCCGTCACCATCTTGGTTTTTGGTCTTTTACCGTCACCATCTTGGTCTTTGACCGTCGCCATCTTGGTCTTCGACCGTCGCCATATGGGTGTGCATTGTGTGTAATAAAATCAGTTTGGTGTGAATCAGCAGATTTAATAAAGCATTAGATTGCAGGCACAAAGTAAATTAAATGCTACTCTACTAGTGAGTTTGAGTATTGAATGTTTTTGAATATCTGATCTCCTGCCGTCACGCTTCATGTCCCAAACACAGAAATATTTCCTCCGCCCCCTCAGCTCTTTAATAAAAACCTCTCCGGAGTCAAAGTGGACTGACCGGATATTGAACTACGAGGTTCCAGCTGGAGGAATGTTCCTCCCCCGTAAGCCTCCCCCGTTGATCCTCACCCATTATTTCTCCTGACTGACGTCGGTACTCGCCCAACCAGTCAGGACCTGCTGATTGACGGCCGCAGCTTTCTGGTCGGGCAGGTTTGTTTTTCTTTATGGTGCTGCTGGATCCAGACGATGTTCCAGACAGCAGCATGCTCTGACAAACATCCCGACCCTTGGATAACCCGGTTCACCTCATCAGAGACTCAGACAGTCAACACGCATGGCTGCTTCTTTAATCTGCTGATTTCCTAAACAGATACCGAGAGTAGACGTGAGAATGTAGTATTTAGATCGAGTATTCAAAGTATAAAAACCTGTGTTGTTGTTTCAGTTCACCTTTTGACCTGCCGCGGTGTCGGTCTAAAATTAGGAAGAATATAAAGCGCCGTGTCTTCTAAGTGTCAAGGCCTATTAAATACAGACCGACTGTGTCTGTCTTTGCGGTGCGGTTGACAGCTTCTTGGCGTCATATTTTGGCTTCTTGTCTCGAGTGTATTCTTGTTGATGTAATGCCAACGCCAGCTGTGAAACGTTTGTTGTGTGTTCAGTTACTCAGATTAAACCTGAAGGGAATTACATGTTAATTCTAACAGATAGATGGATGGATGGACTTTATTGATCCCAAATTGGGAAATTCTTGTGTTACAGCAGCAGGTTATCCAGACAGGAACAATAAATATACATATCAACACAGATAACAATATAAAGAATATTAGAATACACTATAAATATACCAGACTACTAGTCATTTCATCTCCTTCGTGTCAAGCTAGTATAACATGGTTGGTACCAATGGATTCTTTAGGTTTTCTAGTTTCATATGATACCAGTATCTTCGCTCAACTGAGCCCACTACAACCTAAAAATTGCAAGTTGTGTTAAAGAAATTAGTGGCGTTAAAACAAAAATGCGTTAACGAGTTATTATCACTTTAACTTTGACAGCCCTAATATACACTCACCGGCCACTTTATTAGGTACACCTTGCTAGTACCGGGTGGTCTTCTGCTGCTGTAGCCCATCTGCTTCAAGGTTCAACGTGTTGTGCGTTCAGAGATGGTATTCTGCATACCTTGGTTGTAACGAGTGGTTATTTGAGTTACTGTTGCCTTTCTATCATCTCCAACCACTCTGCCCATTCTCCTCTGACCTCTGACATCAACAAGGCATTTCCGTCCACACAACTGGCGCTCACTGGATATGTTCTCTTTTTCGGACCATTCTCTGTAAACCCTAGAGATGGTTGTGCGTGAAAATCCCAGTAGATCAGCAGTTTTTGAAATACTCAGACCAGCCCGTCTGGCACCAACAACCATGCCACGTTCAAAGTCACTTAAATCCCCTTTCTTCCCCATTCTGATGCTCGGTTTGAACTTCAGCAAGTCGTCTTCACCACGTCTAGATGCCTAAATGCATTGAGTTGTTGCCATGTGATTGGCTGATTAGCTATTTGTGTTAACAAGCAATTGAACAGGTGTGCCTAATAAAGTGGCCGGTGAGTGTACATATACATATAAATACATTAAAGGGCTATTTCACAAAAAATGCAGACCATAAATTCTATCGAAAATGGGGTTTGACTCCATGAGAAATAACTTTTTACATTGTGGTGTTGCTACTTTTACTCAACATTTATTTCCACTCCTCCATCAGTTGGTGAAGGTGTATGGCGAGGACAGCCACAGCCGGTCGGTGTGGGTTACTCGAGGAGCGACAGCCAGAGATGTGTGTCACCTGTTGGTCCAGACGGCTCACTGCAGCGATCAGGAGAACTGGGCTCTCCTGGAGCTCCATCCCACCCTGGGCCTGGGTACCACTCTGCTTTACTGTACAATAAAGAAACAGAATCTTTAACTAAAGGGTGTATTATAAAATGTTCTCCTGTCTCCTCAGAGAGATGTCTGGAGGACCACGAGGTCGTGCTGGAGGTTCAGGCGACCTGGTCTCTCAAAGGCGACACGAGGTTCGTTTTCTGCAAGAACTACGCCAAGTACGAGTTCTTCAGGAAACCAGTGGTGAGTTAAAGCTCTTTTAACAATTCAAACTCTAGAGAAGCAAGAGACCGATTCCATTTCCATCCCTTCCTTTTGACATAACAGTGCATAAAATGAATGATTGTCAGGTTGCGTGCTGGTGCAGACACCGTTGACTTAATGCCTCGGGTATTTCATTACATCAGTTGTGGTCTGTCGCCTGCGCTATCAAACAAAGGTGACACATTGAGAACTGGTTTTGATGAACCTCCCACTGGTGTGTCTGTACAGTGTGCCCACACCGCCTCCAGACGGCACAGCGGTGAACCTGATCACGGATTTACTGCAGTGTTCTTCCACCGTGTGTCATGTGAGCAATGCATTCAACTGCTTCATGCAAACAGGATACAAAAAAGTCATTCAGGGCTGTCTTCAAAGTTTGTAAAATGCTTAAAGGGATAGTTTTGAAGTGGGTTTGTATGAGGTTCTTCTCCATAGTCAGTGTATTACCTTCAGTAGATGGGAGTTTGGAGAAACAGACAGGAGTAGCAGCACGGGAGCAAAGTACTGTACTGCTGTAGATGCATTTTAGACACCTAAAATAACCAATATCAGTCCAAGTGTACGCTATATTTAGAATATTTTCACAGCTTTACTTTGCCGTCAGACAGCCCTTTCTGTTGGGAAACTGAAGCCGTTGTATCCATCTATGCTCTCGCCAAAGCCACCAGACTCCATTGGAAAAAACAGTAATTTTACCTCGAGGAACACGGGGGTTGATGGTCTACCGCTGCCTTGATCGGTTCGTTTTTTTGTGTTATTGTGTGACTTTGGTGAATCTGAAATAACCCTTTTAAAACACCAAACTCACACAATAACATAAAGAAACTAATCAACTGAGGCAGCGGTAGACCAGTAACTCGAAAGCTTATATAACGGCTTCAGTTCCCCGTCGGAAACAGTGTATAGCTGTCTGATGACAAGTTAAAACAGTGAAAATATTCTTAATATAGCGTACACTTAAACTGAAAATTGAAGTGTAATTTAATTAATTTTTTTAGGTGTCTAAAATCCGTTTTGCTGCTGCCCCCATACAACCACACTGAGAAACACCTGAACTATCCCTTTAATTCTGTTATGTTTTCTAGGTTAGGAATATGCTTGAATCTGAATATACTCCTTGAAAAACGCTTGATAATAATCATTAAAAGATTGTTTTCAATAATGATTAATCTGCTGATTACTTTCTTAATTAATCGTCAGTCTGTTAAATGTCAAAAATAGTTTTAAAAAGAGACCACATTTTGCGGTTGATTGTTTTAAAATGTCTTGTTTTGTCCGAACAAGAGTCCAAAACCCAAATATGTCCAGTTTACGATCACATGAGACAAAGAAACGCAGCAAATCCTCACAATCTGGAAGCTGTTATGAGTTAATATTTGGCACTTTTACTTGATTAAATTATTAAAAATATGTATAAAAGTTGTTTACAGATAATTTATTTGAGGCTTTAACAAGAGAAAGTTTGGCATTTTCTTTTAATTTTTTTGGTTTGAAACGATTGTTGTTGATTGTTGCAGATACATTTTCTGTCGATTGATTAATCGACTAATCAATCTGCAGTTCAGCTCTACAGTCATTTCCACGCTCACACCTATTTTTCATGTGCACATGCAAACAAAAGACACCAGCGTGATCTCTCCTGTTGGTTTTGTGAACACGTGGCTAACTTTGCATGGCTGGTAATTTACTTAAGGCTTTGTCCGGACTATAAGTTATCGTGTCTTGTTGAACAAAGAAGGATGCATCCTTCAAGGTGTGTTTCATCTGCATATTCACGCACGGTCCAGAGCAGAATCCTGTTGGTGAAGCGATGGCGGCGCAGACTTCCAACAGAAGCAGCTTCTTTGTCTTGTAAATGAGGATTTTTAACAACAACGACCTTCTCCTTCCTTCATCTCTCTCAGCTCTTCTTCCCAGAGTCCATGATCTCCGACAGCGCTGATGACAGCGTGGATATGACATCATCAGAGCTCATCCAGGTAAATCAGCTTCAATCACACCGATTCATGAACATACGAACCAACGCCGGGAATCATCAGTAGACCCGTGTGCTCCAAGTGTCGTTTGATTATATTTATACAGACCGACATGCAAATTTCTTTTTATGAATTCTTTAAATTCAGTTATATTTTGTTTTAATTATTCAAGTTTTGATAAACTAAACAGAATATATACTCAGTTGTATCTGATTTCCACTGATCCCTGCCTAGAACATTATTTTTTTCAGGAATTGTTTAGTCTATAAAATGTAAGAAATTTCGGAAAAATGCTCCCAGAGCCGTCAAAATGACGTCTGTTAAGCTCCTTTACCACTGGACAAAAACCCCACTAACACCCACTAACATCTGGCTTTTGTCTTTAGAGGGAAAGTTTACAATCTGCATTTATTCTCAGGACAAATGACTGTGCAGTAGTTACGAGTATTTACTATCGGCTCCAGCTCCGATCGGCAGCGATGGAAACATGACAGCCGGGTGGACAGAAACGGTAGTTTTACCTCGCTGATCATTGAAAGCCACCAGACTCCATTGACAGAAACGGTAATTTTACCTCGCTGATCATTGAAACTCACTTCATTCAAACTCAACAGAAACAAAGTAAAACGTATCAAAACCGTCTTTGTTAGTCTTTCCACTGTTTCAACAATCACCAACTCTGGTTTGAGAGTTTGAAAGAGAGACCGAACAAGTAACTGATATCAAAAAAGGAAGTAACCAGCGTAACATTTTCACTGTTTACTAATCCTTTCTTCCAGTGCAATCGTGACATTGAACGTGACACACCAGAAAACAAACAGAAAAGATTAGATTAGATTTCCCTTTATTGTCATTGTACAGGTACAACGAAATTGAGTTTGCAACTCCCAATCACAATGCATTAAAAGACAGTCTGTAAATACAGGGCACTGTATAAAGACAGCTATGAGGTTAGTGACCAGTGTCGTATGTGCAAACTGTCATAAAGGGCAATAAAAGTAAGTAGACAATCTAAAACAATAGAAAAGACGATGATTATAATAAATAATTAAATACATAATAAATAGTATAATCAGTCGGCATGTCCCCTCTCTAAAGGCTACTTGTCTAGCGAGAAAACCTGCATATACGCACTAATATTTGGTGGAAAAAAGGGTATAAATGTCTGGTTTTGTCCGACCAATGGTCCAAAACCCCAAACTCCTTTCGCTTTCAGAAACTTTTGGCTTACAAAGTCGTGAATACCGCAAGAATGTTCATATGGACTCTTCTGGTGAACACGGTAAACACCACCCCATTTGAAAGCACTAAAAGAATAATGAGCCCTTTGTGTTCTTTAGAACCTGCTGAAGTCCGGGACGTGTCCAGAGATTCAGGGTTCCCTGCAGGTCAAAGAACCCAGTCGTAAAGCCTGGAAGAAGGTCTACTTTTTCCTCCGCCGCTCCGGACTCTACTGCTCCACCAAAGGCTCCTCCAAGGTCAGCGAATCAAACCAAAACCAAAGACCAGCAAGACTTTAAATCTTCTCATTAAATCCAATTAAACATGTCTTTTTGTACACGTATGTGTGTGTGTGTGTGTGTGTGTGTGTGTGTGTGTGTTTTTGTGGACCAGGAGCCTCGTCACCTGCAGTACGTGGCTGATCTGGATGATCTGAACGTGTACACGGTGGTGAACAGTCGTAAACTGTACGGAGCGCCTGCAGACTTCACCTTCTGCATCAAGGTAACTCTCTTCCTCCGGGCTCCAACGAGACGGGAACAGGCAGAAAAAAATGTCCTCAAACCAGACAGAACATCGTGTCGGGAACAGTCAGAGAACTGATCCACCTGAGGGGGCGTGGGGTTGTGTGTATATGTGTGTGTGTGTGTGTGCATTCATGTCATTCTTGTGATTGTGGATTATTGTTCACACTTCAGCAGCACTGACAGTGATTGAGTAACTCTCTATAACTCGGGGGAACGTACAGTAAAATCATACACAACGGTAATGTCGTAAAACAATGTCGTATTAGACTTGGACAATAGAAACACATCAGATATCGTTGTCACGCCGACTGGAAAACGTCCAGTTCTGGTAGATGATAAACTCTGCAGCACCATTTCCTCATGTAAAGTTTGCTATAAACTACAGTGGCCAGCTGTTTCAGGAAATGACTGAGCCGATTTAACGGCACTAATTTCTTTGAAATGATTTGACCGGGTCTGTCCCCCGATGTTAAAAATGAACTTTGTGTTGTATTTTTTGTGTTTGTTCAGCCCTGCAGAAACCCGGTCCGAGTTCAGGACCTGAAGATTTTATGTGCTGAGAACGAACAGACACGAACGTGTTGGACGTCGTCTTTCAGACTGTTCAAGGTTCTCTTCTTTCTTTCTAATGCACTTTATTTACTAATCAATATTTAGCAAATACAATACTAAAATGTAGAGATTATCATCTTTACCGTCTGGTGATGGTGTAGCCAGTAGAATCAGTGACTCATTTATTGTGTGTTTGTGTGTCGTCAGTATGGGAAGCAGCTTCAGTGCAACTACCAGCTCTCGACGTCGGCCCCGCGAAGCCTGGAAGGAGCCAAACTCCCAGATGGCAAAGTGAGCTCATCATCAGACATCAGTGACACACGATGATGTGATGTAGCGGCGTCTCAACGTTTCTGCTGTTTGTTTCACTGTGTGAGCAGTCAAAGTCGGAGGCGAGCCTGGTGGCCATGGACTTCTCTGGGAAGGCCGGCGGACGGGTCATCGAGAACGCGACGGAGGCCGAGTGCGCAGAGAGGGAGGAGGGACAGGCCTGGAGGGTGAGGACGGGGGACGGATGGGAGGGGGTTCACGTCACACTTCACACCGTCATGACAGACGACTTTAACCCAGATGTCTCATATTTTAACCCTTTTTCTGTTGTTAATGTTTTTTTGCGTCTCTTCACTGATGCAGAAGAGAGAAGCTATGAGGTGGAGTCTACCCAACTTGAACTCTAACGCCAGACCGTCCTGTAAGTCCACATGAGAGGAGACCGGGTCCTGGTCCAGGGCTTCTGTAGTTCTGAAATAAATCACACCGTGTGTTTGCCCACTTCCTCAAGCTCACTGTCTTCATGTGTTTGTTTGTTTGTTTGTAGCCGTCCACAAGTCCCAGCAGTGGTTTCATGGTGGCGTGTCCAGAAAGGACGCTCAGAGACTGATAGAGAAGCAGGGCCTGGTAGACGGGTGAGTGGAGACCCTTTTACACCGTGTGGTGGGTTTAGAGTATCTATATAGAAATAGCTAATCTTCTCTCTGATGGTCTTGTTTACTCATATAGGTCGTATAGAGGCATCAGTATTAAACTGAGTGTTTCATAACCAGTTAAAAGTTCCTCACAGTAACTTTAAGTAAACGATATCTGAACTGTTTCTCCGCCTGTATGTGTTTTTATGTGCAGGATGTTCCTGATCCGTGACAGCCAGCAGCACGCACAGTGCTTCGTCCTCTCGCTGTGTTACAAGCTGAAGACCAAACATTACCTGGTGATCCCCGTGAGTTCCCTTCGTCCTCCCAAAGAACCTCCATTCTCTCAGGGAAAAAAAACATTAGGGCTGTCAAATTCGTTTTTACGCCACTAATTTCATTAACGCTACTTGGGATTTTTCAGTTTTAAAGCTAGAGTGAAGATGCTGGTATCATATGAAACTAGAAAACCTGATGAATCCATCGGTACCAACCATAATAAACGTAAAATGACGCTCCAAACTTATGCTAGGTTTTGGTGAGGAAAAACGGTCATGGCCGTTTTCAAAGGGGTCCCTTGACCTCTGACCTCCAGAAATGTGAATGTAAATGTGTTCTATGGGTACCCACGAGTCTCCCCTTTACAGACATGCCCACTTTATGATAATCACATGCAGTTTGGGGCAAGTCATAGTCAAGTCAGCACACTGACACACTGACAGCTGTTGTTGCCTGTTGGGCTGCAGTTTGCCATGTTATGATTTGAGCATATTGTTTTATGCTAAATGCAGTACCTGTGAGGGTTTCTGGACAATATCTGTCATTGTTTTTTGTGTTAATTGATTTCCAATAATAAATATATACATACATTTGCATAAAGCAGCATATTTGTCCACTCCCATGTTGATAAATCTCCCTTTAAGGTACATTTTGAACAGATAAAAAATGTACGATTTAATCACGATTAAATATTTTAATCTGACAGCCCTAAAAAAACACATTATTGTGCATCCTAACTGTGATCATCTTTGTAATATGTGCAGTGTGAGGACGACGGCAGGAAGTACTTCACCATGGACGACGGCGTGACGCTCTTCATCGACCTCCTGCAGCTGGTGGAGTTCCACCAAATCAACAAGGGCATCCTCCCCGTCTGCCTCAAACACCCCTGCGTCTGTATAGCAATATGAAGCCTTTTACAGCTCGTGACCTCTGACCCCTGTTGCTCCGCGGTCCTCCTTCTCAGACGCCTTCACTTCAAGTCTAAAGTGTGAGCATCAGATTTGATTGATATATATTAACCACCAGTTGATAAAGGGCAATTAGACGACTGGGGTTCTGTGGCAGAGCGGAGCAACGTGTGATTATGTTATCAGGGTTGTAAGACGTGGACTCCCGGGAAGTGTTGAAGCATATTGTCCTCCTCCTCCTCTCTTCAGTATTTTTAATTGTTCCGACTACTCGTGCAGCTCCAGACTGTGGTTGGTGTTTTATTTTTAATTAATGAGCTGCCGTCCCCCCGCGGCGACGGCTTAATTAGCCGTGTCGGACAGACTTTTAGTGCCCTTTGATCCGGAGCCATGCAGCCATGATTGGAGGTGCAGTGTGCAGACGACAGGCAGCGGCAGGAAGTGTCTGATTGTGGCTTCACCAGATTTCATTGAGAGCGACCACTGGAGGGCGCTCTGAGTCAAAGCTCAAAAGGTTTTTGTTTTTTTTAGCTGTGTAATATAAGAAATGATGTATTTTGATATTAACGTTGTTGTATAATAATCATGAAAATGCCCCAGGTTGCAATCATGTAGCATGTAAATCCTCACTCCTCTGACTGTGTGATGTTTTTACATTAACTTTCTTATTTGTGCCTTTAAAGCATCTCATCTTATTTGTTAATAGAACCAACTTTTCATTGCTATGTTTGCACATCTGACGGTGAAGGGAAGCTGCATTTTTCTTGTGATGTTTAAAACAACCAAATATATTAACAGATTAACAGGTTTTTATGAGGGTGCATGGAAAGTTTTTAATCTTGGCAAACTGCTGAGGAAGACCATGAGATGTGGTTAAAGCTCTGAAAAAAAGCTAGTAAGCAAGTTAAGACTTTATTTTACAGGCCTGTAATTTCCCAACAAAAATAATGTTTTAGGAAGTTTCCTGGTGATTTCAAAGTAATAAAAAGCAAAACATAGATGATGCATTTCATGTGTAACCTTTAAAGTTTTATAGTCTATAGACAAACCAATTACAAATTAATTTTCCCATAATTAGTTCCAAATTACATATTTAATTCCAGGTAGCTTCTTGGGGAAATAACTCACCTGTAAAATCAAAGCGTTTCTGACCTTTTTTGTTATTGATGATTGTGTAAACATGTTTTAACTTTGAATATTTGCACTTTCTGGTTGCTTTTTACCATGAAGATCCATTTCTAAGAATGTCTGCATATCTACATATATTGTCATTATTCATTCAGTCCAAAGTTTACTTTTACTTTTCACACTTTTTTTTAAAGAATCAGAGGATTTTGTTAGTTTTATATACTTTTTGTGCCCTCTTCAGAACTGTTTTTTTATGCTGAATAAATACTTTCTTACTTATTTTTACTGATGGAGTATTTTTCTACACTGTGGTATTGTTACTTTTACTTGTAGCGGAGTATTTCTACACTATGGTATTGCTACTTTTACTTGTAGCGGACTATTTCTACACCGTAGTACTGCTACTTTTACTTATGACGGAGTATTTCTAACTTGGTATTATTACATCTACTGATGGAGTATTTTTCTACACTGTGGTACTGCTACTTTTACTTGTGACAGAGTATTTCTACACTGTGGTACTGCTACTTTTACTTGTGACAGAGTATTTCTACACTGTGGTACTGCTACTTTTACTTGGTACGGAGTATTTCTACACTGTGGTATTGCTACTTTTACTTGTGACAGAGTATTCCTACACTGTGGTACTGCTACTTTTACTTGTGACAGAGTATTTCTACACTGTGGTACTGCTACTTTTACTTGTGACAGAGTATTTCTACACTGTGGTATTGCTACTTTTACTTGTGACAGAGTATTCCTATACTATGGTATTGCTACTTTTACTTGTGACGGAGTATTTCTACACTGTGGTACTGCTACTTTTACTTAAGTAAAGGATCTGAGTACTCGCTCCACCACTGCTGTCAGAAAAATGTGGAGCAAAAAGTATAGACAATATTTGCCTCTGAAATGGAGTAAAATAGAAGTATAAATTAGCATAAAATGGAAATACTCAAGTATAGTACATGTACCCTAAAAGTGTACTTGGATACATTACTTGAGTTACATTTCACCTCTAGAAAACATATATGGTATCTGTGCACTAGGAAAGGGAAGTGGTGCTCTGCCTGATTTAAAGGAGATGATTATAAAACCTTTATCAGCCCAAAACTAGACTAACTAAAAAAAAACCCTGGACTGAGTCTCCGCCAGTCTGATTGGTGGAGCGACATGAAAGGCAGCCTGGAGGTTATTGTGGTGTCCTGGCAGCGTGCACAGATCACAGATCCTCTGCTGGAGGTTACTGTGGCGTCCTGGCAGCGTGCACAGATCACAGATCCTCTGCTGGATGGCTGCGAGCTCTCGGCTCTCTCAGCTCTGCTCTCTGTGGCTGCACAAGCTAAAGAGCTGATGTCTCCGCTGACCTACTCTCTCTCTGTTACTATGCGTGTGTGTGTGTGGCGTTAAATACCAGTGTGCTCGGGTAACCCTTCCTCTCCGCCGCAGCCCTTCTCTGTGGAGGGGTTGCTATGGCAACACATTTTTTTTTGGGGGGTCTGGATGGCCAGGTAAATTAAGAGGATGAAAAGAAGACAGACAGAAGAGATGTGGGTCAGGAAGGCGTCAAAGAGAGCTCGGAAATGTGCAATTAGAGATGTATGATCACAGAGAGAGATGAGCTGTCCACATATGACCCTCCTCCTCCTCCTGGGGAATACATTCAACATTTCTTTAATTTTAAATATATTTTCAGGAGAAGAGCTCCGGTGTTTAACTGGAAGAGTCAAATTTAAAGTAGTATTGGGTTTGTCATTTTGTAGATTATTTAATTCTCTGATTATATTCAAGTCATCATACATCTTTTCAAAGGTGGATCTAATCTACTAGTACTTTATTTGAGTATTTTCATTTCATGCCACTTTATATTTCTACTCCACTACATCTCAGAGGCAAATATTCTTTTTAATCCACTACAATTTGTTTGACATCTTTAGTCACGTTGCAGATTTAAATATTTAATACAAAATATAAATCAACTAATAAATATGAGTATAATAATAATAATATATATTATAATAATACATAATAAAAGGGAATATAGAAATCTTTGAAATAAAATTTAAATTATAATGCTGGGACATAAAAATTCAGAAAATACAAGTAAATGCCAATATTTTACTCTTCTGCTCCCTGAATTTCATATTATTGTACGATTTTACATTATTTTTTGACGATTATAAGATGAGAAGTCGAAAAAGTGGACATCTTATATTTGTAAAAAAATAAAATAATTCAATTTAAATTTATTTTTATATAGCGTCAAATTATAATGGGAGTTATCTCAAGACGCTTTTCCTACAGAGCAGATCTAGACCGTACTCTTTAATTTAGAGACCCAACGAAGGATCCCCTATGAACATGCATTCTTTGTAGAAATAAAAAATAAAAGGTAAAAAATAACAAATAAAATAAAATAAAAAATAAATAAAGTGAAAAAGTTTGTAAAAATGATATAAAAAAAAAAAAAAAATAAACACAAAAATAGAAAAAAAAAAAAAATAAATAAACAAAAAGTTAGTAAAAGTAAAAAATAAAATAAATAAACACAAAAGTTAGTAAAAATTAAATAAACACAAAAAGTTAGTAAAAATAGAGAAAAAATAAAAATAAAATAAACACAAAAAGTTAGTAAAAATAAAAATTAAATATAAAATAAATAAACACAAAAAGTTAGTCAAAAATAAAATAAAAAATAAATAAAATAAATAAACAGTTAGTCAAAATAAAATATTTCTTTTATAAATTAACAGAAAGAGGACATGACATATAAATTAAATAATTAAACAGATATGACATGCATGAGATATTTATCTGAATAAATCCTATGCTTGATTGTAAAAACATACATCTGCTTTAAAAAATCCCAAAAAACAAGAATAAACTATTTTTTTCTATTTTTCCTTTATTTATATTTATACATAATTTAAAAAAAAATTACATTAAGCAAGTAGGTGTCATTATGCTTATAAATTATATGTTAATATTATCTACAACCTGAAGGAGGGAAGAACAACAAGTGATAAATAAAGTTTTTTTTGTTTTGAATCTGTTGGGAGGCCGTGAAGTGACACAAATCAAACACTCCCACAGTATCAGAACTACCTGACAGGTGCGCACAGGTAAAGTAGTACAGGTGTTTTGGACGGTTTAGGACGGTAAATAATCGCTTAAATTGTCGCAGTTTTTAACATTAGTGTCGTTTGAAAGAGGACTTAAAGAAGAAAAGTGGAGCGACATGTTTACAACTCAAGAAATGTGTTTTATTTCTCTTCTGCGTCATCATCAGGATGAGAGAGCTAGAAGCTAACTAACGGTCAGTGTGTGTTTGTTTCTAACAGTTCTGTGTATTTACCAGTAATTAACTAAACTAATGTAATGTTACTGGTGCAGTTTGCACCAGCTGTGATGTCTGTGAGGGATTGTTGTTGCTCAGAGATTAATTTATTGGTCAGTTAATTGTAGTTTTCTCATTAAATCTATTAAAGGTCCCATATTGTAAAAAGTGAGATTTTCACGTCTTTTATATTATAAAATTCAGGTTTAAGTGCTATATAAATACTGTGAAACTATCAAAACGTTAAATATAGTAAGTAATACACACACAGCCCGTATTCAGAAATTATGCGTTTGAAACAAGCCATCAGGATTTCTGTCCATCTGTGATGTCACAAATATACAATATTTAGACCATTTCACGGTTTTAAAGGTAAACATTCTAAATGTGTCCCAGTTTATTTCCTGTTGCAGTGTATGTGAATGACATCAGCTGACAGGAAGTAAAAATGGACCCAAACTGTTGCCTAGCAACGCAATTCCGATGAAATGCACTAAAACGGAGCGTTTCAGACAGAGGGTGAATACAGGTATATGCAGGCAGACAGTATGAGGAAAATAAAAGTTTTTTTTTTTTTTTTTTTAACATTACAGCATGTAAACATGTTCTAGTAGAAACACAAAATACAAGTATGAACCTGACAATGAGCAGAATATGGGACCTTTAAGTATGGTTGTATGTATAATAGGGAATGGGAACTGGAACTGGAATTTAGTTTTACTTTTGTATGGCACTTTATAGGCGGACGTTTTACTGGCGCTTTCAGTCCAAAATGGCGGAGGAGTAGCTTTGCTGCTGGGTGCTGATGTTGCAACTGATGTTGCAATGGAACAAACAATTGACTTTCACTTTCAGAAAGGAGATGCGACGTCTTTCCAGGCCTCCATCTTTGTTTGGTTTAGAGATGAGAGTTTGTGTGATTATCTTCGTTTCCTGCAGCCTTTTACTCCGTTTTCATGCCAGCTGCACTCGGCGAGGTGAGAGTGGGTGATCCTACTTGAACTCTCATAAAGTGGCTTCGATGAATAGACTTCTTGTACAGGTGTGTGAATCGTGACCTCGGTCCTTTTCTGTTAGCAGCTGCTGTATTCTCACCTTGTTGCTTTGGTTTCATTCAGTTTCATTTCACAGTGAAAAGACATGCGGCCCTCAGGGGAAGTGGAGACACTGAATTGAGAATTATGTTCATGTTAGTCCTGAATCAGCCCGGTGAAGTGTGGAGAGTTTCTTTAGCTTTGGCACAATGCATGCTGGGATAGGTTTGGGCGCCCCCGGGACCTTGAATAAGCAGGTATAGAATGGAGTTCACCCACCTTCATGACCCATGTGACATTGGGCTGTAGTAAAAGTTAAAAGTATACTACAAAATATACTAAAAGTAATAATAATAAACTGAATAAAACAGCTAAGCATCACATCAGAAAGTGGCAAAAGTACAGAAGTATTGGTATCAAAGTATCCGAAGTAAAGGTAGTCTTATGCTGAATGGGCTATTTCAGAATAATATATATATCATTGTATCATAATGTGTTCATCACTTTATTGCAGAAGCTGGTAAACTTGGACCTCATTTTAATTGCTTCATATACGGCTGGGTAGCTTCATCTACAATAATACGTCATCATTTATTAGTTGATTATATTTTGTATTAATAATCTGAATGTAGTAAAAAGTATAATATTTCCTTCTGACAAGTACTGAAGTAGAAGTATAAAGTAGAAAATGGAAATAATCAAGTAAAGTAGTATAAGTGCTTATTCAGTCTTGTGAAGGGCTCATTTCATGGGAGGAATATGGTCTCAAAAAAATGCAAAATGCAAATCTCCTTCACAAATAATCCAAGGCACACTGTAGAGTTTGAACAAAATTAAAAATGCCTTTATTTTACATGTCAATAATTTTTTAAAATGACCAACGTGTTGCGACCAACAAAGGTCTTCATCAGGGTCATTGTTATTGTGTGACTTGGAAAATTATCTTTTAAATTGTCAAACATCATATACACTCACCGGCCACTTTATTAGGTACAAGGTGTACCTAATAAAGTGGCCGGTGCTAGTACCGGGTGGTCTTCTGCTGCTGTAGCCCATCTGCTTCAAGGTTGGACGTGTTGTGCGTTCAGAGATGGTATTCTGCATACCTTGGTTGTAACGAGTGGTTATTTGAGTTACTGTTTCCTTTCTATCATCTCCAACCACTCTGCCCATTCTCCTCTGACCTCTGACATCAACAAGGCATTTCCGTCCACACAACTGCCGCTCACTGGATATGTTCTCTTGTTCGGACCATTCTCTGTAAACCCTAGAGATGGTTGTGCGTGAAAATCCCAGTAGATCAGC
>CAKALU010060688.1:0-44145 GCA_916700995.1 Hozukius guyotensis
TAGATGTGGGCTGATGCTCACCCTCTCCACTAATCTAGTGGTGTGGATGACTGCGGTCACTGAGGAGTCCCTCCACCAAACAACAGTTCCCGAAGATCCAAGCAGCAACACCACCAGCACCGCCCATAAAATCAGTGGACGAGCCCAGTACGTCAGAGGTAATTAAAGCAGATTAATCAATCAAAGCAGATGTACCAATGAGTAAATTACCATGACGTAACACTTCTCTCATGTCATGTCTTGCAGCGAGTTATGGAGACGATGAGTGCAAGTGCAGCCACACCTCATGTAGCATGTTCCAGGAGGCCTACTACTACCTGTACCCCTTCAACATCGAGTACAGTCTCTTCGCCTCTGCCATGGCATACGTCATGTGGAAAAACGTGGGCAGACTAACAGAAGAGCACGCTCACCACCACATCAAATTCCGTCTGAAGGATGTAATTGTTGGTCCTGTGGCGGGAGTTCTCTTAGTGATAGCTGGCCTGGCGACCTTCATCGTATACGAGATGGACATGGGTGACGACCACAGTGACGACGACAAGAAAGACCATGCTGTGATGATGCACTTTGTCACGAATATAGTGATATTGACCCTGATGTCTGCCGCCACTGTGGCCGGCTGTGTCATCTACAAGTTGGACCACAGGGAGCACGTATCGGAGAAAAACCCCACACGCACCCTGGATGTGGGGCTGCTGGTGGGAGCCTCGCTGGGGCAGTTCATCATCAGCTATTTCACCATCGTAGCCATGGCTGAAACAGGAGCCAAAGGCTACCTGAACGGGCTCAACCTGGCCTGGGCCTTGCTGATGGTGATCCAACTCGGCTTGCAGAACTTTTTCATCATCGAAGGTTTGCATCGGGAGCCCTTCCACGAGGTGCAGCCGATCGCCGTGCTTTCAAATCCATATGTGCTGCAGCTGGGCAAAGACTTGAGCATCTATGAAGAATCAGAGAAAGACATAAAGCCCAGGCCGATATTCCCAGCACACAGCCTATACGGCCTGCACGGCCACACGGACGAGCACAGGCCCAGACTGTCGTGGAAGAGACGGGTGTTGAAGGAGGTCTGTGCGTTTCTGCTGCTGGGCAACATCATAGTGAGTACCATTCTCCCTCACACTCTCAAAGTCACCGTTTCAAATGTCACCAAATACTCAACCTGTTCTCGTTTCTTTCTCTGACAGCTGTGGATCATGCCGGCATTCGGTGCTCGTCCCCAGTTCGACCACGACGCTGAAACTGAATTCTACAAATTCAACATGTGGGCGGCTGTTGTGAATATTGGACTTCCTTTTGCCATCTTTTACCGCATGCATTCAGTCGCCAGTCTGTTTGAGGTTTATACGACCTCGTAACGCTGCGGGAGCATTATGAACTCTTTTGACAATATAAAAGCTGTTTTGTATAAATTGTAGTTTGTTTTGATGATTCTTTGTTATTTCTCTATTAATCTGTGAAGTAAATGACTGACTAATATCCGCACGATTCTTTCATGATGTTAGAAGTTTAATTTTTTAAGTTATAGTCTGTGTATGTGACAATGTAAATATATTCAAAATGTAATTTTCAGAAGTAAAAAAATAATGAATGTGAAGTTAATCTGACTCGTTTTATGCTTCAGCCTCTGTATGCACAAAATAAAGGCAAGCAATGCAATAAGATGATTAAGAGATTGATTGTGTCATCAATTATTATCATAATTATTATTTGTAGTGGCCTACACACAGTTGTAGTAGTCGACCAAATACAAAAACTATAGTAAAAATGACCTATTTTGACAGACTTAGCTAGGCTGAAAGCAGCTACAAGTAGCTAGCATCTACTTTGAAACAGATATTTATTAGAGTTAGTAAATTGATCGATTACGCAACAGATCTGAAAAGAAATTAATCACCATTTAGATAAAGAATGAATTGGTCATTTTCAAGCAAAAGTTTTTTTTAAAAATTCCAGTTACAGTCTCAATTTTTGCTGTTTTTTTCTCTCGAATCCTGGGTTTTAGGGAATTCTTATGGGCATTTTCCAAAATTTTCTGATATTTTGTACACCAAATAATTGATTTAATCGAGAAAAGAATTAGTAGTTTATTGGAAAAAATGGAAATATGTGTTAGTTGAAGCCCTATTTATCTTTTCTGGGGCTTTATTAGGCTCTGAATCTACTGTATACTGTTTGGGAAAGGGCTTTTGGGGATAATAGATTTGTTACCTTATTGTGGGTACTAGGCTATTTAAACCTGGATTGTGGTAAAATACTACTTTATGTTGTTTTAATCAAACTTTATTAAGTAAATTTTTTTTTTATAAATGACAGTAGGAGTGCAAGTTTATGAAGTTTTGACTGTTTTGAAATAAGTGCCACTTGATGTGATTTTATACAAAATGTGTTTTACCAAAAAAACAAACTAATACAACATATGCAAAGAGTCACTTGATGAAATGCTCTCCACACGCTTGAAATAAAAGCATTTATCTACACTGGAACAATCAACGTTCGACATAAATTGCCATATTATATTAGGGCTTGATATGCTAGACCAGGGGTCAGCAACCTTCACTATCAAAAGAGCCATTTTAGGCAAAAAAAAATAAAAAATCTGTCTGGAGCAGCAAAACATTTGATCATTGTGATGAAGGTAACACAGTTTATAGTCTAAGTATATAGAATATAAGTCTAATGCAGTGAGGGCCAACCTGCAAATGTACTACGGAAAAGTCATAATATTACGGGAAAAAAAGTTGTAATATTACAAAAATAAAGTTATAACTTAACAAGAAAAAGAGTTCGTAATATTAGGAGAATAAAGTCATAACTTTACGAGAAAAAAAGAAAATAACATGTAAAATGACTACTTTATGATATTATGACTTTATTCTCATAATATTACAACTTTTTTCCCGTAAACCTATAACTTTATTCTCATAATATTACGACTTTTTTTTCTAAACCTATGACTTTATTCTCGTAATATTAAGACTTTTTTTTTCGTAAACCTATGACTTTATTCTTGTAATATTACAACTTTTATTCTCGTAAACCTTTGACTTTATTATCATAATATTACGACTTTTTTTTTGTAAACCTATGACTTTATTATCATAATATTACGACTTTTTTCTCGTAAACCTATGACTTTATTCTCATAATATTACGACTTTTTTTTCGTAAACCTTTGACTTTATTATCATAATATTACGACTTTTTTTCCCCTCAATGTGGCCCTAATACTCCATCGTACCATAGACCTACAACAACGATAAATAAAAATGAAAATGTAAACAAAAAGCAGTTATTCATTTCCATTTCTAAATATCCACAGGGAACCACTGGAGAGGAGATAAAGAGCCTCTGGTTGCTGACCCCTGTTCTAGGCTTATACATTTGAGTCAGGCACATTTAAAGCCACACTTCCCTTTTGGGTCCTTAGCACACGCTTTTGTTTACAACCACGTCACCAGGAAATACATCCCGGAGTGTCAACATGCAGAGACAGGTGATCGACTCTAAACTGGATTTTTGATTACTTAGAAACCGTATTTTTGTTTTGAATATAGTCTACCTCGTCTGAATCGATATGTTAGACTTTAATATTATGTTTGAAATGACAAACTAAACCGTGTTAACAGATATTAGTCAGCTTAGTATTAACCTGCTTCATGTTTCCAGGACTCCCAAGACGCTCCTCTCTTTGGTGAAGATGAAGGCAACATGCGGGATAGAAAGTCCAACATCAGGTCAGATGTGCTACTTTTTTTGCCTGTCCTGTTCTGATCAAGATGTTTTAACTATACAGAGTAACAAATGTGTTGTTTTCAGACACCCGCTGGTCTCTTTCTTCCACCTCTTCTTCCGAACAAGTGCCATCTTGGTCTACTTACTGTGCGACATCTTCAGCAGCCGCTTCATCGCCTGTATGGTCACCATCATCCTCCTGCTGTCATGTGACTTCTGGACCGTCAAGGTGAGCAGGTGGAGCACTAAATGCATGGGGAACAAAATGAGCCTAATGTCATGCTTCAGTTTTATACACAACACCTTGTTTAGGTCACGTTATGTTGTTTTTAAAATACCAGTAAATCTGGAAAAAAAAGTCTAAAAACTCCATCCCAAGGTGACACATTCACATTGCTTCTTTTGTCCCAACTCCTTCAGTTTACAATCACATTTGATGAAGAAAAAACCTTAAAAAATCCTCACATTAAAGATAAATTGTTTTTCTATTATCCCCAAAAGCCCTTTTCAGAACAGTATACAGTAGATTTCAGAGCCTAATAAAGTCCCCAAAAAGATAAATAGGGCTTCAACTAACAAATATTTTCATTATCCAATAAACTACTAATTCTTTTCTCGATTAAATCAATTATTTGATCTACAAAATATCAGAAAATTGTGAAAAATACCCATAAGAATTCCCTAAAACCCAAGATTTGAGAGAGAAAAACAGCAAAATTATTTAAACGTTTAATTGATATTCTAATTTTTGCAGATACATTTTTAACAATTTTAACTGTAGTTACATGCTATTTATTGTTGTTTTTTGTTTTATTTTATATGTTTTGTCTTTGAATGTTAATGTTCTTTGTTAGATTAAATCTGGGGTTGTTTTGTGAATATTTGGACAGGTGCGTTATACTGTATGTTGTTGTTTTTTCCGCAGAATGTATCTGGCAGATTGTTGGTGGGCCTTCGGTGGTGGAATCAAGTGGATAAAGATGGAAAGAGCCACTGGGTATTTGAGTCAAGGAAGGTAAGCAGAAGCTCATCAGATAAAATCCTAAAAGGCGTAGGATTAAGATTAGGTTAAGTTTTCTTTACAAAGGTTTCTCACATGGAAGAGTAAAGTTACATGTTTGGAAAAAAAACAACAACAGCATCCTTTGTAAGATAAACAGCCTCATCACGTTAAAAATTTAATTCCATGTAACCTTGGCAGCGAGAAACTGCAGCTCTCTGGAAAGTAATAGAGATCTCAGTGAATACAAGGATGTTCAAACTAACAGAGGACATGGCATTCCTGCAATTGCATCTACAATTTCACAGGCTTAGTACACATTGCCAGGAAATTTGCAAAGTCTTTTTACAATGTAATGTAGCTGCATGACCTTATTGCACAATTGAAGATAGTGTAACATACAGTAGAACAGCTGCATTGTCCTCTCTCAGAAATATCATGCGGAACAATGGGGACATTGAACATGAATTTCCAAAGACTATGGTTGCGTCCATAATTCCACACTAACGTGCTATTTAGTTCGCTAAAACAGTATGTGAGATATTTAAGTATGTCGAAACCTTAGTATGAAACCAATAGTATGCGAATTGCATACTATTTCCGGTGAAATATTACAGTACGCAACGCTGGACACTACAATGCAATGCGGTAGTGACGTTGACGGACAGCTCTCTAACGTCAATAACAATACAATTTATAGTATAAGATGTCACTTTCCTAGCTGTTATATATTTTCTAAATTAATTCAGACTTCGATTCTCACAAATCATTGTTTGGTCACATGAGGTTGGCACGGGTTACCATGGTTACACGTCTCCAACCGGCAAGGAGGCTCTCAGGAAGTGACGACGTAAATTATTGCTCAGTGCGTCCGAAAAGATACATACTACTGTTTATTCACACACAAGTATGTTGAACGATAGTACACATATTGAGTATGTTGTGCGTAGTATGCGATTTCGGACGAAGCCTATAGACAGTTTCAACGGAATCACATTGCTAGGCAACAGCTTGGGCCCATGTTTACTTCCTGTCTTCACAGTTGTAAACGTAAACATTCCAAATGTGTCACAGTTTTATTTCCCAAGCTGTTGCCTAGCAATGCAATGTTGCCTAGCGACGCAATTCCATTGAAATGGTCTATAGACCTTTTCATTGCCCATTCTGTTACTAGGGCAACAGCTTTGGTCCAAGTTTACTTCCTCTCAGCTACTGCATTAACAACCATTGTAACAGGAAATACAAAGGGGCCCATTAGAATGTTTATGTTGTCAAGTTTGAAATAATTTTTTTCTATCTTTGATTTTTATTGACGAGCATGAAACTAAATCTTGTTTACTTTTCTTAACAGACACACAGTCCGAACATGACGACCAGTGCCGAGTCCCGGATCTTCTGGCTCGGACTCATCGTGTGCCCCGTCTTCTGGATGATTTTTGCGTTCAGCACCATCTTCTCTTTCAAGATTAAATGGCTGGTCAGTTCAGTGTTTTTTAAAGTGGACGTCGATTTGATTTCCGTCTTATTAGCTGCTAATTGTAGGTTTGTGTCTCTTAATTTTCCCCCACAGGCTGTAGTGATCATGGGTTTGGTTTTACAATGGGCCAACTTGTATGGCTATGTCAGATGCAAGTTGGGTGGAAAGTCCAACCTGGGAAACATGGCAAAGAACTATCTTGGTGCCCAGATTTTTAAACAGGTATGACAAGAGTAATCATACTTCCCTCCTTACATTTTTGTCTCAATGACATGATGCAGTAACTTCTCCATTTTTATGTTTTTCACTAAAGGCAATGATGACAAAAGAGGAACCTTGAAGTTGAAAAGGACGAGTGACGACACATCTGCAGTGTGATGGACAACTTTATATTTACTTCATTCCTGTTGGCCTTGTCTGAGGGTGTCTGAGGGTTTTTGTAATTTCACTCAAGCTTTGGATAAATCTGGTTTTGTAGGTGTTGTTTTCTCCGAATTCACTGACTGATAAATTATGGAATGATTGCCGAACTTTTCTAATAATTCAATTAAAGTACAATGAAGTTGCTTTTGAGAATACATTTTGTAGTTTTTGCAGTGCATCAGTTCAGTGCACAGGGAGAGTTGTAATTTTTTTTACTGATGTGAGGTATTTATAAAATGCAAACCCCTTACTGCTAAGCTGAGTTCACCACAAGACTGGCACAGTCCCTAAATCCGGAGTAATGAAGGTACTGTAATGTTAAAATGCCTGATTCCTGATGGGATTTGGATCAATGCATTGCTTTTACATTACACTTTTGTGACTTATGACAGCTCAGCCCTGCAGGCAGCATCTCTGTACTACCACTAACTACTACTACTACTAATATACTAGTATTAATGTACTGTATATTGTTGTGAAAAGGGCTTTTGGTAGTAATTTATAGATTTGTTACCTTATTGTGCCTACTATTTAAACCTGGATTGTGGACCTTAAAGTTATACTACTGCTTTAAGTTTGTTTTAATCAAACTTTATTTTGTTTTATTTTGAAAATGTTATAAATGACAATGTGGGATAGGGTAGGGAGAAGTTTAAAATGTTTTGAAATAATTGCTAATTGGGTTTGATTTTATACAAAAACTGGCCATTTAAAGAAAGTGTTGTGTTTTATAAAAAATAAAAAAATAAATGAATACAACAATAAACTTATCCTGGTTACCATCATTTCTGGCTGGAAATGTCAATATTACTGATGGCTTACTAGTCCTGTGATCATGTTATATAAACATAAGGTATATTGAACTGTAATTCTAAATGAATACAACAAAGGGGTGTTCTAGTGGTTTCATAGGATATTAAAAGTGTTAATAAAAAACAATATATTCACCTCTAATTCGCTGCCCTTCAGCAGCTTTGTTTTTAAACAGAACACAATTATTCAACCCAAGCTGAAGTCCTGCTGGTTGAAATTTCATCAGGTCCAAGTCAGAGTACATGTGAAGAATCTAATCTAATAAATCAAGTGCAGTAGGTCATCAGTCTGTCTGCAGTGAACGATTCAACCACTAGGTGGCAACAAAGGAACATCAGTGTTTAGCAGAGTAAGTAAGTAAGTAAAGCTTTATTTATATAGCACCTTTTAAAACACACCGTTACAAAGTGCTTCGCACACAAATTAAACATCAAATAATGATGAAAACAAGCAAAAATTACAATATGAAACACAGAAACAATGAGAAACAGATCAAACAAAAACAGACAAACACACATGTGGATGAGGCCTATAGAAAGGCTTGCCTATATAGATGGGTTTTTAAAAGCCGCTTAAAACAGTCCAGAGATTCAGCAGCTCTAATAGATTTGGGGGGAGGTGATTCCAGAGAGTTGGGGCTAAGACAGAAAAGGCCCGATCACCTTTTGTTTTGCAGTTTGAGCGGGGGATGGATAAAAGGCCGAGGTTAGAGGATCGAAGTGTTCGACAGGTCGAATATGGAACTAAGAGATCAGAAATGTAACTGGGGGCTTAAATGTAATTAGCAAGATCTTAAAGTTGATTCTGAATTTTACAGGGAGCCAATGGAGGGTGCCAGAACAGGGGTGATGTGAGACCGACGGCTAGTTCTGGTTAATAACCTGGCCGCTGCATTTTGAACCACCTGTAGGTGATTTAAAGCAGATTGACTGAAGAGGGAATAACAATAGTCTAGACGGGAGAATATGAAAGTGGGAATTAATAGTTCAAGATCCGTGGAGGACAACATGTATCTGATTTTTGCAATGTTTCTTAGCTGGAGAAAGCAGGTCTGGACAAGTTTAGTGACGTGATGGTCGAAAGTCATGTTCCGGTCAAAGATGATACCAAGATTCTTAGCTATAGGACTGATATTGGATTGAAGTGGGCCAATAAACTGATGAGTTGTTGTAGCACAATTGTCTGGTCCTATTAAAAGAATGTCTGATTTATCAAGGTTTAAGTGGAGAAAGTTGCGAGACATCCAGTCTTTGGTTGCTGCTAAGCAGTCATGGAGGGAGGACAGTTGATTGAGGTTGTTGGTTTTGGCTGAAAAATAGATCTGAGTGTCATCCGCATAACAGCAGAGCCTGGGTCACATTAACTATTTCATTTATCTTTTCCTTGCATGTAATATATATATATATATATTTGTGTAGACATATTATGATATACACACTTAACTCCATGGATTAAAAAAAAAATATATATTTTTAATACTGCCATGCAAGTCCTGTAGAGGGTGTTAATCAATACCGGAAAATCTTAAAGAATAAAATCTCACATTTGTGCGGGCTGAATGAACATAGTGTGCAGATGTTCCGTTTTAAATGAACATTTTCTCATATTTACATATATAATGTGACTCAAAATGGCATCAGGAGTGAAGGATAAAATTCCTTTATTTGTTTGATTTTCAGAAGTATGCCAACACGCATCTTTATCAGACATCGAGAGACGAACTACGACTACAAATGAGCATCACAGTATTTGACGTTATAGAGAATGTGAGGTTAAAAACGTGTGACAAATGCAATAAATGTGTGCTGAGATTTGCATCAATCTTTGCATTTGTACGTTGATATTAAAACAGCTCAGTTTAGCAGGTTTGTATAGCTATGACATGCATTTTATTCGTACCAGAATTCAAAATGGTTAACTTCACATGTATGGTATACCATCACATAAGTCATGGCACCAAAGTATACGGTGCCACAAATTAAATAGAACCAGAAAAATGTCTTGTCAAGTTTGTCGGCAAACATCTGATTTCTCTCACTTTGCAGTGTCTGTGCGTTAAGAGCTTCCAGGAAGTTGACCACCCTTCTGAGCATTCGACTGTCCTCCTCTGAGCCGTTCAGCTGGACGACACTAATGTCAGCTTTGACTTCTGTAGGGAGTGAAGCTGCAATCAGAGCAGGTCATACAGTGTTTTTTTGTTCATCAAGACTTTGTGAGCATCAATACCCTACTCAATATCAAGTACTACAGTACAGGCTCAACACATGCAGTATTTGTTTAACGGTAAAGTTTTCCTCACCCTCATCCTCTTTCTCTTCCTTGTTTCCTGTTATTTCTGAGACCGGCCCTTTGGAGAAGCAGCAAAAATTGAGCCTGCCATCTTTGGCCAACCGGGTCAGCACCATGGACACCAGCATGCTCAACACCAAGAGGACCAGACAAACACAGAAGTGGGTTCCTGCGGCACAGAGGAGATGGTTAGTAACTCAAACTGTGATGCTGTTCATGTATTTGGTTTGTGAGTGTGTGTGTGTTTGTGTCTGCATGCGAGCTGACTTACGGATGATGGGGCTGCAGTGGCTGTCTCCAGGCAGCTGATCGTTGAGGATGACGAGGAACATGGTGAAGCTGAGCACCAGAGTGACCTTGAAAGAGTTGCGTTCGCCGCCTCCCAGCGGCAGAGCGAAGCTGACCGCGTCAGCCAAGACGATCAGAATACTGGGCAGCAGTAATGTTATGAAGGGGTTGGTATATTTGATGCTCAATGCCACCTGAGGAGAATGGCAGACAGAATTTCTTAGTACAATATAGAAACTGCTTTTTGTTGTTTTTAGAATTAGATACTAGTTTGTGAGTGGAGTAAATGGTTCATTTTATACCAGCGTCTCATGCATTATTTCTCAATTAAACATTCTATAAAATATCACAAAATAATGAAAAACGTCTATTATAAGTTCCCACAATCCAAGGGAACGCATTCAAATTGCTTGATTTGTGCTCACTCAAAGATATTAAGTCTACTATGATATATGACAAAGAAAATCAACAAATCCTCACATCTGGAATCAGGGAAAGTTTGATGATTATTAATGTCAACATAGTTGCAGATTAATTTTCTGTTGATCGACTTATTGATTACTCGACTACTTGTTTAGTTCTGACCTCATCAAACAGGTCACTTGCTGTTTTTTAAAGTTAAATACCATTAGGTTAATACCACTATTGCAGGAATTTGGCAAATCACTACCTATGTAAAGTATAAATGACCATGCCATGCGATCATGAACTCACCTTGATGAAATTGCGGTCATTTCTCTTTTGATCGAGGTCAATGTCGTCAGTTTGCCAATCTCCATGGCTACCATCAACCATCTTTAATTGGTTGAATACCAGATCTGTACCACATCCTGAATAGAATGAAGCCTTCTTTAAAAGAGCACTCCACTGATTTAGCATTGCACTCCCATAACATTGACAGACTCATGATGGGCACTTAAAAACAGGATCAAAATCGATGAAGCAGAACGCTATAATAAAGGCTTCAAAATTCACAAGTGCGATATCTATTTATGTATTTTATGTCGTAGAACAAAATGTTAAAATCTCTTAAGCTTGTGTTAACCACAGACCTTATTTCAGGCATCTAACTAAAAACCCATTGACTTCCAGACGAGGGAAACGGAAGAGCTAAAATGCGAACTCATTTCTGTGTTTTAGGACTCATTCCTGCAGCATTCTATACTTGCACAAGGCACCGTGGCGTGGGCCTCCACATATGGCTCTCCGAAATGCCAGAGGGCATACAAACAAAAGATTCTGTGAAGAAGCTAGAAGGCAAGGAGTGTTACCGCCATAAAAAAACAAAAACGCCATAAACCAAGCTCCACAATGCCTGTAAACTCATATCTCATATTCATGGACATACTTTATCGCCTTTGTACAATCCTCGTAAAGAACGGAGTCAAGTATTAATTGTATCATACTGTAATGAAACAAAGGTTGAATATTCTGTAAACAATTTGATTTGGCTGGCAATGTAGAGATCTCCTGCTTTTAAAGCATTCAAAAACAAATCGGACATTATTTTGCTTCTTAATTTAAGTTATTTGCTTATTGTGGCAGTCATGTCTGAAAAGCCCCCCCGGGCGACAACTTGCGGAGCCTTCATGCTTTACGCACAATATGTGATGTCCTCTTTGGCTCGCGCACCCTCGCGCCGGGGATACTGCTGCGATCATAAACCCCGCTTTAAGATAGCAGCGACTAATGTAGCCTCATTTCACACTGTGCGACACATTATAGCAATGACTTACATAATTGAAATATCCAAAAGATAAAGCACTTTTTTTTAAAGCCTAACTGTAAAAAAACAAAAAAGCAAAAAACTAAGTTTTCAAAATAAACACAAAAAAAACAAAAAAACATGAGATAACCAAAACACCACAACCATTCATGACCGAAAAGAAAATAAATCAAAATCTTCTTCAGAATAAACACATATATGTAAAATTATGAAGTTAAGCAAATTAGGACATTATAACTTAACACCCAGTTTGCTCTAAAACTTTGATAAAATATTGTATAATATTGTATAATATTTGTATTATTGAATTGCTGAGCTCACCATCTTTGGCCCAGGTTTGGATCGCGACGGGGCATTCATCACTAGCGAAGGGATAGTTGAACAGGTTGACCTCACAGTCCACCTCAGCACTTATGATCACAGAGTGCTTCACCGTGCCATTATGGAGTACCAGCAGATCACGGGAGCCGTGCTTCATAGTTGTTGTTATTCTACACAGGTGAGAGACAACAGATGTCTGAGATGAATATCAAGAACTCAGTGAATTGAATTTGTGATTATAGCTGGATCATGTTATGTAACTTACCCATTTGTTACATGGATCTCCGGGGTCCATACTTTGCTTACCGGCAGAACCACGTGATGATACGGGTAAACTGATGTGTCCCATCCCAGCTCAGGATCCATCCATTCCTGTGGTTTCAAATCAAAATGAATGTGATTGAAACATACACTAAGTTTCTTTTTGTCCATCTGTTAGTATCTTGAAGCTTACAAGTATGGCTTGCAGACGACTTATTAGGCGGAGATTCTTTGTGTCCTGTTAGAAAAAAGATAATAAATGTGGTGTCAACACTGTTGGATTGCTGGCGAGAAATAAATCTGTGTCCTTGTGTCTCAAAATATTGCTCAGATTAATATTTTGTAAGACTTCATGTACGCATCTTCAGCAGGTTTACATTAACAAAATTTAGGAATAACAACACCAACAATGATTGTAATATAATAATTCATTCTTTTTGAGTTACGAGAGGTTTAAAAGCAGAAACAAAAATGACTTCTCACTTAGCTCCACTATATAATGTATAAAATAATACTTACAACCGACAGAGTCTGGTACTCAATCAACGGCACATTAATCTTCTGGGTGCAGTTCTCGTTTTGTGGCTGAGATAGATATTCTTTCTTGATCAACATTTCAGCCAGACATCTGCGACTTGTGCAGTTGGAGTCAGCATGTCCACATCCTGGAAATTAAAAGATAAAAGTGATCCAAAGCTTTGAATATTTTTGGAAATACTTCTGCCAGTCTACTACCTCTCTAAAAATTGTTTTGTGAGATATGTGTTACACTTACCTACTGTTAGTGAAGTCAGTAAGAAGACTGCCTTCCACAGGCTGTGGGTAAGAAAGCTCAACATTTCGGATTACAAGACTTCACGTATGACTAATAACTGTGGATTGACAGCTGCGTGCCATCCTTTTAGACTTAAATAGGCCCGTCTGTGACGTTTAACCACATGTCCACAACACTACATAGGCACACCACAAGATAATATGACCCATGAGAAGACAATCGCGTGTTCAGAGCATCCCTCAGTGATCCTCCTCAGTGATCCTGTGTAAACAGTCAGAACACGAGTGCAATTACTCTCAATGTCTGTGTACCTGGTAGCTCCAGCTGCTATTTGTCATTATAGCTCGCCATGCTACTCTGCATTACAATGGGACTGTGGATGTTAACCTGAAAGTCTCCCAGTCACGGATGCAGGACAAAGACGGTGGCTTCGGTGCGATCGAGGGACGTGTCCTCTCACAGAATGGCCATTATACATACATTTTGTTTCGACAGCTGGTTGATGAATTCAGGTTTTGTCATTTTTGTTTATTACTTTTGAAAATATGGCTCACAAGCTCAGTAAGTTATATAAAGCTAATTCAGGGTTCCCACTCTTTTGTAGAGATCATTGTCAGTGATGATCTTGCTGGTATGACACACAGGGATCGCACCATACACTAATATGTTCCTATGGTCTATGGCTATAATCAGCTAAATATCTATGAAATCATCTCTTACATGCTTAGAAATAATATAAATGAATATTATATATGATATAGAAATAATCAAAATAAAGTTTGGAGCGTTATTTAACCTCCTTCGCGACAAGCTAGCATGACAAGGTTGGTACCAATGGATTCATTGGGTTTTCTAGTTTCAGATGATGCTAGTGTCTTCATCTTCTCTAACTTTAAAACCGAGCCAGGTACAACCTAAAAATCGCAAGACGCGTTAAAGAAATTACTGGCGTTAAAACGTATTTGTGCTAATCGTGTTAACTTTGACAGCCCTTATACAGTATGCATGTATGTATATATGTATATATATATCCTCACATTTCTGTTATGTACATTGGATCTCTTGAAATGTTGGATGTTGTTGCAGTGTCTTGTAAGGCTCCACATGGTGCAAGACACTTACATCAATAAATCAATCTACTGTCCTGTACTTTCACAGTTTATGGGTGCAGTACTGCAGTAAAGGAAGTATAATTTTCTTCCTGTCTGTGTTGTCACCCATTCCTTATATAGTTGCTGCCTGTAATTGACAGACGGGTGAACTGTTCTTTCCAGGTTATCTCTCAGAGGAATGTCTCTTATCTCTGTCTTCACACATCATCTTAACCAATACGTGATGAATCAGGCGGCTTTCAAAGGGTTGTTCTATTTTTAAAAACACAACAAGGTTGTTTTGGTGTTGTTTGACCTCTTTCTAACAGCTCTGGATGCTCTTATGACCGCAATAAAAGTGGTTTAAAAGTTAAGCGTGTCTTGGCGGCTGTGGTGTGATCTCTCTTGTCTTATCAGAAATTGAGGACGACTGAGACAAAGCAAATCCTTGCGCCAATGACAGCGCCTCCTCCTGATGGAGCAAAGGTTAACTTTCTGTCTAATGAATCACGGAAATCCGAAGGGAAATGACTCAAATATACATAGCTGGAAAATGACCTATAAATCATCAATATTTCTCTGTCTTCATCATTTCGTGGAAGACTATTTCAGTTACGCAATTTCTATTTCGTCATCCAGAAGCAAACAGTCAGAGGACGTCTGATGTTTTTGTCCTTGGGAAATATTCCATAGGTCATAAATTCTTCCAGATTGTCCAATAAGGTTTCACAAGGAAGGGATTGCTGTGATATCAGAACAAAATGGGACTTTGCCTCAGGACCAGGCCGGCCCCCAACACTCTGCGACCAACTGAACTTGGAGGTTACTTCAACTGTGGCAACACATCGTTGACTAATGCTCTGCAGAACTCATGGGCTGAAGTGACACCTGACAAACTCTAATTTCTACTTTGCAAGTAAGTTGAATATTTAAATATACCATGTGTGCTTTTTAAAAGACTTACTCAAAGTAATAAACAAGAATTCTGACATAAATAAAGATTGCAAGTGTCTATGCTGAGGATAAAACCAAATCAGGTTTGTGTTTCTATTTCTATACATTTTTGGTGATAAAAGTGTCATAGATTACTAGACTACTTGTAAAGTGCCTTGAAGTGACAAAATAATTACAAATGCAGCTGAATAGGTACAAACATCCACAGAATATTACTCCAAGATATTAGCAGGGTCAAGCCTGCCAGAAGGGAAATAATTAACCACAAGTTGTAATAATTAAACATTATAAAATAACTCGTTGACAAACAAATTTAACAGCAATTATCAAGTACTGCCATGAAATGAAGAAACATCATGATAGATATTATGGAACAGGAACAAGTGATTATTTTTCTTTTTAAATATTTCAGTTTGTATTTTTTCCCCTATAATCTTTGTGAATTAATGTTAAATATGGGGAAACATCAACATGTTTTAGTACATCAGCTGCATTTGTATGACCATGAACCCTCATGTAACCCAATATTACAAATTAATTTCTGGTGCTTCAGTAAGAGGTATAACAAATTAATTTCTGAAGCTACACTAAGAGTTATAAAAAGAAACATGCAAGAAAACATCCAGCAATTCTGCAGGTGTCATGACATTTAATTCTGACTCAAGCTTATTAGTCCAGTGTGCTCTCCCGCAGTGTCAGTAGCTCTCAATGCACTCCCATAGAGTGTCTTACAGAGGGATTCAAATACAGAAGAAAAAGTTAAATAGGGATAGGACATAAATCAAATCAAATATGTAAAAAAAGTAAAGAAATAGACTAACAAACACATATACAAAGATATATAGATAAAGTTGATATACATAGATGGAATAATATTGAAACCACCATACCTTTACAGCATAGGCTAGTAATTTTCCCTGATCGTTTTGTAACTGTGTCATAAAAGGAGGGTGGGCAGGTGGGCCCCAGTGACCCTTTTCCTTGGCCTGATTGTCCTGTAACCTGTTCTTGTCCTCCTCCACGGACTCTGTGATTGCTGTGTAGAAATCAACTGTCTGAAACCGGCGACACTGCAGCTTATGAGGCAAGAGTTCACCTACTTATAAATGCATGTTGACTTGGTAACTTGCTATTTGTCTACGCGTTTTCCTCTACTTATTTATCAAATACCGTCACCACCTGCTGCAATATTATTGTGGCATAACCAATGCAAAAGATGCATGTAATTGTACAACACTAGAGATAATGTTTACAATTTTGTCTGCTTTTTTGTTTTATAAACATTTATTGAAAACTTGTGTACCTATAAGTTTGTTTAAAAAATGCTTTCAGCGTTTTTTTCTCCTAAAGGTCTCATGCATGACGGTGCATATTATTATCATTATATCTTATATATACAGAGTAGAGTATTTTTGTTTACTTATGTGTTCAATTACTGTTTACCTGCTAACAGGAGCCCATTTAAAATATAGTAAAATCTTATTTGGATCGACATTTATCTGACAGGAACACTGTGTTTAAAGACTAAAGACTCAATTCTCAAGAAGCCATTTATCATAAACGGAGATAAACATCAGCTACGTGTTCTCAGGTGCCTCAATTAAGCAATAAAAACTAGATAAAAGTGACAGACTTCTTGCAAGGAAGGACACGGCTTATAAAAACATATTGATCAATGAGTGAGTTAACTCAGCATTGTATGCTCAAACAAACTAGATAGCGGGCCTTTCATCAGTGACAACACAAGCAGCTGTCAGATACTGAAGTACAGTAAAAGAAAGTGATAACAATGTCCTGGCTTTGTTGTATTTCATGTGAAAAGAAGGTGTTGTGGTTAAAGTTTGACATTTGAGGAAACATTTGGAGGTGAAAGCTGTTAGAGGATAATAATTTACCCTCATGAGGGCAAAAATAGAGGTCGCGGTTTTGCTTAATTGACCGAGACATTCAGACTTTCTTAGGACTTGTGGAGTAAAGACATATTATATGAACTGTCTATACATGTTTGGCAAAAACTAACTTTTATGGATACTGACACAAGGTACCACACATTCATTTTTTGATTTCCCTAAAATAAAGTCAGTTTAGAACTATTGTCAAAAGGCTGCTGACTGTTCCCTGTTTGCCATTGTCCTGGGCCACATCTGGAAAGCAACAGATGACTTTGACTAAGATACATTTTCACTTACCCAAAGCAAACAGTAACTTTACTCCATTGTATTGGTTTGCAGGGAAAGAAGTCAACTAGCAAGCTAATGTTATATTTTTAAGAGGTCTTCAGTTGAAAGGGCAGGCCAAAAGAAAGACAAACGGCAACAGTTGGTTTTGTGAACTTGAAAGTCCAACAACCAATCAATGCTGGCTCTACATGATTGACACATATATTCACCAATCAAGAGCAAGAACAGCGAGCTGACGATTTCCGTACGCCGCATTGGACGCTTCAGCCCGTTGCGACGATACGTCAACATGGGCGATATAATGGACAAGGCAAGACTGGCCTGTAACCCTATACAAGTGTATGGGGGAGCTGCCGTTTTTCTGGATAAAAAGCACTATATGGTCTACATTTCTCAACCGATTTCAATGAGTTGTTATTGTATGTATGTATGTATACTATGTATGTATGTATATATGTATGTACAGTACATGCCTGCAGCAGGCAGGGCAGACAAGAGCAGCTCAAAAGAGCGTGAACAAACTCTCTTTTTCCTGATTTGTATTCAGAGTCAGCAACTGCCACTTCTCCTGATAACATTTATAAGAAACAGTACATATTGTACCTTTTACTGCTTGGGAACATATGTACCTTTTTGGCCTCTAAAAGGTACACATAGTTACCTTGAGGTTCAATATCCTTGGGGGATACCCTACATTAGTGTTTAAATTGTATTTTGGAGGACAGAAATGGACTCCATACTGTACTGTACTTGTAATTCATATGAATATAACCATGATTTTGGTACTGGCTACTGGGATGGTCTGAGCAACCTACACAGAAATATTAAAGCATTAAAACTAATGATTTAATATGTTTGACCTTGCTCAGTTTATGGTGTGTTGAATTATAACTTTTTTTCAGTTTGTCTTTATAGATTCCATAATTGTGTTCACGGCTCTTACCAGGATTGATCTCAACTATATGCATTAGCTCAAATAGAGTGGAAACCTCTATAGTGGTCACGTCTGTCTGGGTCAAATTGATCAATATAAGCGGATGATTATTATAACATATTTTTTTTCTTTTTCTTTATTTCTCATGCAGATTACCATCTAATTGACATTTAAGTGTATTTATTACATGGATATAAAGTAATGAAACAGACAGCTTCACTATTTACTGAATTTGATTGACTGTTTCAAAATACAGTACAGCTTTTTCAAACGCTTTACTGTACAAATTAAATTACTGTACTGTGTATAATTGAAAAACACTATAATACAGTACAGTAGGCCTACTGTACTGTATAAAAAATAGCTTACTGTAGTTACAGTAACATCAGAAGTGCAAATAGACTGTTAATTAAGCCACAGCTTGGAGGTGGTTTCAGTGCATTTCTAAATCTTTAACAGGCCTGAAAATAAACTTTAGGCTTTCAATGCCAAACTGGTAGCAGAGTTTGAAAACAAACATATTCATAAAATACAGTATCATGGGAGTAAATGTTTTTTTTTCCATATGCTGTCATGTATGAAAAGCCCCAAAATGAACACTGTAAGTGGACTACTTGATTATAAGCAAATTATTTAAACAGCATTTGTATAGGAATGATTCTGTCCCAAGCTTTTTGATCCATATTAACGGTTGATCACTGTACTTGCATGCTGAATGTCAAACTAGTTAATATTTCTTATTTAGCATTTGAGAATTTATAATCCTAATTACGTGTGGTTATAATGCAGACGTTTATAGAGAGCTTTTAGCACAACTGATTTGGACAGTGTCCAGACTGTAATGGAACTTGTGGTAAATAATCAACCACTAGCAAGAAACTCGTGCTCTTGAATGTTTCACACTCAGAGCTGCAGGGCACTGCTCAAGTCATTAGCTGCTGATAGCCCGAGGCACGGAGTGACCTAGGCTGCTTGCTCAAACATGAAGGATTCAGCTCAACAAACAAGTCCGAGAGCCTTTTACATTTTAGTCACATGTAATGAGTAAAATGCTGTCCCTCCTGCCCATGGTACATGCCTAACACACCTTCCATCTCATCTCTTGTCTTCATACAGGAGACTGGAAGGCAGCCCTGGTCATGATGAGCACAGACACGGGCGAGCAGGTCATCATTGACACCAACTACACTACAATCCACACAATAGGCAGGCAGAATGAGGGCAGGCGGCTGCGCTACATGCAGAAAGATGGCAGGTTCCCTGTGGTTTTCCAGAAGGCCCCTGGACACTGGAGCCCGTTCCTGATGGACATCTTCACCACTCTCGTGGAGATCCGCTGGAGGGTGATGCTCCTCGTCTTTTCCCTCTCTTACATTCTCTCTTGGCTCTTCTTCGGTCTCTGTTATTGGCTTATTGCGTATGTACACGGGGATGTCGACGACGTAGATAACGCACCCTGCGTGGACAACGTGCGTGGCTTTACTGGAGCCTTTATGTTCTCAATGGAGACCCAGGCGACTATTGGCTACGGCTTCAGGGGGATGACCGAGAACTGTATTGTGGCCATTATTGTGGTGACGGTTCAAGATGTATTTAGCTGCCTCCTTGACACCATCATCATTGGTATTGTCATTGCCAAAATGGCATCTGCTCGTAAGAGAGCTCAGACGGTTGGTTTCAGCAGCTGTGCGGTGGTCAACCTGCGAGACGGGGTCCCGTGTCTGTCATGGCGACTCGGGGACTTCAGGGGTAATCACATCCTGGAGGGTGTTGCCAAGGCCATGCTAGTCCGCTATGTGAAACAGCCACTGGGGTCTATCGTGATGTCATACCAGGACCTGCACATCCAGGATCGAGACATTGTCCTCGCCACGCCAGCCACCATCATCCACAAGCTGGAGCCTGGCAGTCCCCTTTACAGCCTGGGCCCCGATGATCTGCTGGGGGACGACTTTGAGCTGGTGGTGTCCTTCACCTACACCGGCGACTCTACGGGTATGCTCCACCAGACTCGAACCTCATACACGCCAGCAGACATCCGCTGGGGCCAGCGCTTCCAGGACATGCTGAAACTGGGCAAGAGGCGCTACAAGGTGGACTACGCCCTATTCAACGTGACCACGTGGGTGCCGGTGCCCCTGCTTAGTGCTGAGGAGTTTGACAGGAAGGGACGTCCCGTAGAGGGCAGTCAGTCCCGCAGTCCTCACTTATCATCGATCAAGAGAAACGGACACGCTTGCAAGGTGAACGCTGAAATCACTGAAGAGGGGATGCAGCAAACCTGTTTGTAGGATGGACTTGTGATGGACAGTGGGATAAAATGTGCTCCTGTAAATATATTTATATGTGACTTTATATTCATTGTTAATAACCTGTTTTTAAAGGTACAGTGTGTAGGATTTGGCAGCATATAGTTACTTGCTTATTATTAAACTTTTTTGCTCGGCCGCTTCCCAGAGGAGCATAAAGTGAGCGATGGACATAAATGGGAGTTAGAAAAATCCAGCACACAGATTTTGGGAGTAATCTCACACTTTTTCACGTCAAGGATCTCCAAAATTGATGTACAATAGACCACAGACCATGGATGTATAAGAAGTTGTGTCCTGTGCTTTTGCCCTGCGTGTTAGTAAATAACCTACAACTACATTAAATTCTGTTTATGTCATGCTACTAGCACTACTAGCTACTGGCCGATAGTCGGTTGTTTGAGAACAGAGACGTTAATACAGCCACCACGGAACAGGCTTACAGCATACAGCCCATGGATGTATTATAAGATAATAAAAGTGATGAATTACAGCCAATATATCCATTATTACAGCCGTATACAGCTAGCAGGAAGCCGGCAGAACCGGATATGTCATATGAACGGTCTGATGCACGTTCATTATGCTGAAGGAAATAACTCTAGATTTAGCTATTAGTGAATTTTACAACTTTTAGGACACAATGATTTAAATGAGGGCTATTTAAGAGTCCGTACTGGGAATTTGATTTATCTAAAAAAAAAAAAAAAATCCTCTGATTTACAGGCGTCTCTTTATACATCCATGGCCACAGACTCATTGGCTAATTTTCAGTCCAAAATGGCGACAGCACTACCGCAGCGCCATCTAGCAGCTGTTGTCAAAAATGCACCGGAGTTTCGCCTCTTTGCTTCTATACTCTTTGCTGAGGTACCATGAGCTGCCGAGTGCAAAACCGTGGTAATGCTGTTCACCTCGCTCAGAGGCCATCCTTTCCATAATAAAACTACTTTAGGAGCAACGGGAGTAACTACGGTGGTCTTCAGGTAACGTAAAAACGCCAATATTCTCTCTCTAGAGCCAGTTTGTCCGTTTTGGGCTACTGTAGAAACATGGCGGACTCCGTGAAGAGGACACGCTCCCTATGTAGATATAAGCTAACAATTCTTAGTTTCAGGTGATTATACACAAAACATAGTTCTGAATATTATATTCCATTTCTGCAAATAGATCCCCCTGAAATGTTACACACTGTTCCTTTAATGCTTTGGATGAATGAAATTCATTACCACAAATGTAAGACAAATAAAAGTTGTCCTTGTAAAACTCTGAATTATAGTAATAATGTCAATCACATTATGTGATGCCAGCACTTGTGTGTGTTTATCCTCTTCTTTGCAGCTCTTCACCGCCACCTTGTGTTCACTGAGTGCACTCAATATCACTCCAGCAGTGTGGTTGATTATTTTGGAAAGTCACAGATTTCACAATCAAAGTATAGGCTTTACTCAGTAGCCTATACATCTGCTTTATTCTTAGACTGAAAAGCACAAACACTTATTCTCCTGACATATATCTCCTGTGCATGAGCTTTATTTTATAATACTGACCCTGCTTACACCAGTCCTAGCATCATTGCACTGGCTTCCCCCACAATTTAGAATACATTTTTAAATTGTATTACTCACTTTTAAAGCACAACTTGGTCTGAGCCCAGAATACATAATGGATCTCTTAACACCCTATACGCCTGTACGTGGTCTGAGATCATCTGATCAGCTACTTCTTGCTGTTCCCAGGTTCAATTTTGTGACAAAAGGCGATCAGGCTTTTGCTGTCAGGACTCCCAAACTCTGGAATGCACTTCCTATAGAGATATGATCATCTAACTCTGTATCCACTTTTAAAAAACTTTTTTAGGATGGCATTCCTATAAGTAGAAGGGTATAAATATATGTATGTATACATCCGTTTCTGGACGCATGTGTACATTTATACACATTTATGTATATATATATGTAGTATATTTGTTTTATCAACTTGTCCTGCCATTTTACCACTTCTATTATTATTGATATGTTCTGTGATGTTCTGTTTTAGCAGCTACCATATTTGTTTTTACTCTATCTGCTTTTATTGTCTGATGTTCTGTTTTAACAGTTACCATATCTTTTACTTTATTTTTCTGCTTTTATTGTCTTGTGAAGCATTTTGTAACATCTGTTTTGAGAAGTGCTACACTGTTAGGAATTTCCCAGTAAAATATCAGTAAAGAACTGGCAGCAGGGTTGCCTTTATGTTACTGTAAAATTAACATTATTATACTGTCGCTGAAATTTACAGCTTTGTACTGTTAATGAAAAATACAGTTTGAATTGTTTTTTTTTTTATTAATTTCACAGTATTTTACAGTTAATTTACTGTTTAAAGATAAATTATATAGCTGTTTTTCACCTTTCTTTTACATTATCTTACTGATTTGTTTTAATGCACTATTTAGGTTGTATTTTTTTACATACATTTTAATAAACATTATTTTTTGCCTAGATGAATAGACTTAGCACGTTACAGACATAGGAATAGTCACACTGAATACAATGTATATAAATACATTTATTATTATTATTATTATTATATATATACTCCAATTATAGTTAATAGCTTGACAAAATTCACATGCACTCTGGAGATGCTTTGTTTCCTGTCATAACATCATATTTTCAGCATCCCTTTGAGATAAGATGGTCTTCCCTCTGACAGATGATGTATATGTGTATCTTCCATGTGGGCTCAGAGACCCTCAAACAGGCGCTGCGGCTTCCTATTGGCCGCCGCTGCCACAGGGGGCGGGGCTAAAGGCACACGTGTTTTTAAAGTCTGTCTTTGCAACGACAAACATCTTCTTCAGTATTGCTGCAGAGGGTTATGGCACAATTTGCAGCGCCAGACGGGAAGCTGAGTGAACATCATAAAAGAGCAGCAACAATAAAAGGGACGCATGCAGTGGTCATATCTGGAGCATATGGGACTTATTACAACAAGGAAACGGCAGATTTGCACCGCAAGGACCAACAGGTAGGTGTAATAAACAGGACAGATTTATCTGTAATAACGAGAGTGATGTGGAGTGAGACATATAGCTGCACTCTGCAATGTAGTCTCACTGTAAAATGCTAAAACATGTCCTGTAATAAGATTAAATTCGTATTAATAAGTATTATTATTATTATTATTATTATTATTATTAGATGCTTTTGCCATTGGAAATTGCAGGTTGTAGACAGGATGATCTGTAATTTACCCTTAATTTGAACTATACTGCATCTCATGATGTCTGTGCATGAGCTGAGTTTTATCATACTGACCTTGCAGAGTAAAAATAATAAAATATTACTTTAATACAAATATCTGAAATTAAATAGGCCTCTCTTATAAAGTTATAGGTGTTGCAAAAAGCTTACAGCAAAAGATGCTGTCTGTCTGCTGAATGATTGGCCATAGTTATTGATTGGTGTAATAAAAAATAGAGCAGCTTTATGTAACCAGTTTCCATCTGCCTCAGCTGTTGGCTCTAATTGAGAACACATGCAAAACAAACAATCACAGGTTGTGCAGCCTCTGGAAGCCTTGGTCTGTCATCATGCACGTACCCACCTGCAGTAATAAGTGATAAAAGCTCATGTGACAAAGGAGCCTGGTTTCAATAAGAGGAGGAGAGAGGGACCGCTGATGAGCTCAGTGGCATCAAAACCACAAAGGTTAAAGATTTTGATTCACACTGGAGAGGTCACCTGTGTTAAAAATGTATGTTTACTGCAGGATGCTTTGGATAAAAGTATTTTGATCTTTACTTCTCTCCCAAACTACGTCTAAACTATGTGCATTATGTGCAGTTTGCCTTGTTTCAGTGCCACAATCCATTAAAAAAATACTTAAACAAAAAGGTGACTGAATGGCCAGCATGCTCATGATGAGGTAAACTGGATATTGTACTTAAGGAATAATAAATAAAGAAACGTTACCTGTGGCAAATCTTTCTCACTAAGAAAATGTAAGTAATTTGTGAAAAAAAAATTAGGAGATGAATATAGCATTTTCAGTATCATATACAATCCATCAAACATAAATATTTGGCATAATTTCAGCTATAAATGAATGGAGCCCCATGTTCCCAATAGTGTGCGTGACAGGTTGCTATTTCTAGTTGACCCAGCCGTGACATCATTAGTTGAGGAAAACAAAGATGGTGCAGGAGGGATTTAGGACCATATCCTGCACATCTTGTCCCACATGACTTGTGATCACCTTCAGGACAGTTTAATTATGATGGAATAAAAAATGACCTACGGCAACAACCTTTTTGACATCTGCACCGTGTTTCCAAAACTAAATCAGACATTTTATTCAGAGTATTTACTGAAAAACGCCTCCTAGACTTAATGGATCTTTTCACTTGGACACAACTGACCCTTAGATGATTCGAAAGTGGAGGTGGGGGAGTTATTTTGGCACTAGCAGAGCATGTCTGGCTGACCGCGGCCTTTTGTAGCCTGTGGTGTTGCTTTTTAATGGACCTCTCTTGCCACACACACAGACACCAAGTCAATAGCTTTTCTAATTTAGCTGCCCTTGTTGCTCTATTACATTATGATGCAAGGTTACTGTTGCTTTCAGAGAAAGCGACCCATGCTCTCCGAAATGCTGCAAGGTTCATTAAATCCTGTTCCATGATGTGCAAACTGGAGTTGTGAATTAGTTCTGGGTATGTGTTATTGAACTTGATAACAGAGATTCAATAGCATTAATGGAATAATTAGTGCAATAAATGCATACAACATGTTATAACATTGCATCTGCACAGAGCTGCTACTTGTATCTTTGTTCCAGCGGCTCTCTGGATTAACATGAACTTGATCTGTAATTTGACTCAGCTCCCCATGGACTGACCTGCCTAATTAATACTTACATTAAGCAGGGTAAACATCCTTTCCCACTTTGTCAGCTATCTAAGTGCTTGAATAATATTTTTTTAATCTACTACTGATAATGCATTTACAGTACAATGCATTCCCTGTGCTCTCTGTCTGCACTGCGCACACTGTTTGTATAATTGTCTGTGTATGCAAGAATAGCGCTGCTAACTTTGAGTGTACACTGCATTATTTAGACAGCAGGTAACCACACACCCACATACACTGATCTTTGCTCTGGTTCCTGCCAATTACTTTAAAACTGTTTTTCTCTCTCTGTCTGTAATTTCCACAGCCCACTTCACTGATGAGGTCCAAAGCAGTCGCCAGATAGGAGTGACCCGCCCTCGCCAAAGGCGCACAGAAGCACGGGCCCGCTCTCCCCCTTTCCCTGCAGGATCTAGTCCTGCCGTCCACATTTTCTGCTCAAGTTTGTCCCCGGGATCATTCGAAACTGTTTCTCCAACGCTTCTACCAAAAACTTAGACTGTTTTCCAAAGCAGAATTGGCCCAGCCCTCCCAGGCGGAAGCAATGGGGAGTGTGCGAAGCCACCGTTACAGCATCGTGTCCTCTGAGGAAGACGGCATGAAGCTGGCCACCATTGCTGTCCCGAACGGCTACGGGAACGGCAACGTCAACAAGGTGCACACAGAGCGCCAGCCTCAGAGCCGCTTCGTCAGGAAGGATGGCCACTGCAACGTGCAGTTTATCAATATGAGCGAGAAAGGCCAGCGGTACCTGGCAGATATCTTCACCACCTGCGTGGACATCCGCTGGCGCTGGATGCTGCTCATATTCTGCCTTTCGTTCCTGCTGTCGTGGTTGTTTTTTGGCTTTTGCTTCTGGGTGGTGGCCCTCTCTTATGGGGACGTGGGGAATAAGACTCAGAGGTGTGTTTCCAATGTGAACAGCTTCACCGCTGCCTTCTTGTTCTCAGTGGAGACCCAAACCACTATTGGCTATGGTTACCGCTATGTGACGGAGGAGTGCCCCGTTGCGGTCTTCATGGTGGTCTTCCAAAGCATTGTGGGCTGCATCATCGATGCTTTCATTATTGGTGCGGTCATGGCCAAGATGGCCAAGCCCAAGAAGAGGAACGAGACCCTGGTGTTCAGCCATTATGCAACAATGGCCATGAGGGACGGTAAACTTTGCCTGATGTGGCGCGTGGGGAACCTCAGGAAGAGTCACCTGGTGGAGGCCCACGTCAGGGCCCAGCTCCTCAAGTCCCGCACCACCGCCGAGGGAGAGTTCATCCCTCTGGATCAGGTAGACATTGACGTGGGCTTCGATAGTGGCATCGACAGAATCTTCCTGGTGTCTCCGATCACCATCGTGCACGAGATCGACGAGGACAGCCCGTTCTACGAGATGAGCAGACAGGAGCTGGAGACGTCAGAGTTTGAGATCGTGGTGATCCTGGAGGGCATGGTGGAGGCCACAGCCATGACGACTCAGTGTCGGAGCTCCTACGTGGCCAGCGAGATCCTCTGGGGCTACCGCTTCGAGCCGGTGCTCTTCGAAGAAAAGAACTACTACAAAGTGGACTACTCCCGCTTTGACAACACGTACGAGGTGCCCAGCACGCCCCACTGTAGCGCCAGGGAGCTAGCCGAGAAGAAGTCCGACGCCTCCAGCTCGAGGAACTCCTTTTGCTACGAGAACGAGGTGGCTCTCGAGAAAGTTGAGATGGAGGAGGAGTTTGAGGAGGAGGAAAACAGGGAGATGAGGGGCGTCGAGGTCGGCGCACTGGAGGACACAATCACAGATGTGGTGTCAGACTCTGAATGCAACCTGGACTCTTTGCCTTTAGAATCAAGGCCTTTGACAGCAGAATCAGAAATATGACTAAAGAAGGGTTAAAAACTACCACAGGGTACGTTAAAGCGAATGAATTTGGTCCTGACGGCTGGTCTTTATAATGCATGACAGTTTGTAAAAGACTGGGATTTGAGTATGAAGTTCTCTATGCAGAAGCTTACGCACAAGGCACCATGGGCATCCAGACATGTCGTATTGTTTATGGTGAAAGTGGTGATAAATGAGCTGGTTGCATGGAGCTGGAGGGATGAAATGGGTCAGATGCCTTCACTTACACACTGTGTGCAGTCTGCCCTTTATAAAATATTTTAGTAGAATAGCCAATTGGGTTAAAAAAAAATACAAAGTTTGTTAGTAAATTCTAATTTATTCAAGTGCATCCTGGGTATAATAGGTCTTTTTTGTGTGACCTAAACGTCACATAAGATTGTGACTGCAAAATAATTAAAGATAGATAAAAAAAAACAAAGATTTGAACATGAAACTTTGAGATTTATTTTCAAATGCCAACCTAAATCTATATATTTTTTAGTCATTTTAAGGCTACTAAAAACCTGCACAAAGGCTGCTGTTTGTTAAAGAGCTGGTCTCTTAGCAGAGTATATTTACAGTCCTCCTCAGCGTGGTGGTCTCGGTGTTGCTCTCATGGTGGCGTGACGCAGGAAAGAAATGCACAAGCACTCTATGCTCCTCAGCCTCATCGTCTTGTCCAAGTATAGCATCTCTTGCATGGTGTGCCTTAACAAAAGCCTCCGTCCCGGTGGAGGCACACACTGCAATAGATGTCGCAGGAAGGAGAAGCATTAAGAGGTGGTTCACTGTGCAGTATACTGCCACTCCAGGTCTTCATGTTCTTATGTGCAATAAAAGGTCAGCGGTAGAACGCGTCAGGAAGCTCAACCCCTGAGCCGAGGTTATGAATGTCGACGATAAAAGTGCTGCTAAGTTACATATTGTATGTTTTAGAGGGAGCCAAAATGTATTATTTGTCTTTTAAAGTATCCATTTTGAAGATTGCAGCCTATAATGTTATTTCTAGACGTAGACGAGCATGATTCTGTCAGTGTGTTTTCCAAAGCTTTAGTGCACTTTCTCTTTTTTCCTCACCAGAGAATCCATCCCCATAACAACAGAGATTATTACCCAAAGCCAAATGTGTACATATAGTATATATAAGAGACAACAACCGTCACTCATCTGTTAGTTGATTTAAAAAACAGAACTTTTCCTCATCTAACCTCATCTGGTTAGCTGAAACATTGAAATTACTTGAGTTGATTTCGATGTATATTAACATCAGTGTTCTTGGCGTGGCGGACGTGCAGAAGCGGGTCTTGTGAAGTAATTTCTGAATGGACCTTTGCTTTCTAAAGATCAAGTCTGCTGATTAATATTTCAGTCACAATATAGCACATTTGACTTCAGTCTCACACGAGATCGAGTTTTTTAACGGTTATTGTGACACATTCATGCTTAGATCAGTGGAAGCCAGGACACTGTACCGCTTCTCTGGTAAGGAAATCATTCAATTAAAACATTTGATCTGTTCTCACATTGACTTCTCCTGTCTTAGCTCTTTATTTTTCTACCAGGGTCTTCCCACCTTCCTGCACAAACCAGAGTCTGTACAGATTTTTTTTTATCTTTTGTAAATTATTATGCAAATACTGTATATTGATATTGCAGTTGTTGAAAACAGTTTATGTCCTTTTTTCAATAAAAATGCAAAAAAGAAATCATTATGAAGTTGATGCTTTGATTGTAAACAACAAATCAGCAGATGATGTGCGTGTATGACCTTTTAACTTATTAAAAATTATTAGCCATCCTTCTGTTTTTAAGCGATGCATCCGCAGTATACTGTGCAAGAATTTTCCAAGGATTTGCATTTTGACCCAAAACGTGTGACATCTGGAGGCCAGCTCGACTGTTTTAGCTGTAGCTCCTCTAATTTGGAGCTGCGGCCCAAATTCCAGGCTGCTGGCTGTCAGGGCTCGCATCATCATTTACTATAATTCACCAAACTGACTCACTCCAGTTCTGCGAAGGCCCACAGAGACCCCATGCTATATCAGTCGGCTTCGCTGGAAGTCATTTTCAGTGACAGTAATGGAAAGAACACCTCATTCCTCCTTCTTCTCCCAATCTCTTCCCTTAAACTGTGGAAAATAAGTGTATTCTGCACTACTGAGTGTCTTGAGGCATGGTGTCACAATTGCAGGAGTATACTGTAGAATTAATTTCTCTCAAAGCCACAATAATAATGTTCACCTTTTTTATGATTTTCAAATGATAAATAAAAAGTGATCTGTCTACAAAACACACAGATTGCATAACACACCAGGATGCAGCCAGCATTGTGTGAACACCAGCTCCTCTAATCCATCATAAATATGCACTAAACACTGTTACAGTAGATGTGATCAATATGGTTGAATCAGAGGTGAACGTGGGTATGACGGATCTGTCAGCAAATTTAGTTAGTTTCCATTCACAGCTGCATTCTGCCAACATGAGACGTAGTCGAGGGATCTATTGATCAGACACGTCCGCAGGGAGGCAGTGAGCCGATTTGATTTGGTTCTACATAGGAAGTGGATGCTGCCTCGGGGCTTTTTCCACATTAGCCAATGAAACTGCCACAAAGCTCCAGCTTGGAGTCGAAATGGGGACTGTCCCTTTTCTGTTTAGAAAAGAAATTTATATTAATTCTCACCAAGTCATCAAGTCTCTCATTGCTTTTATTGTAAAAGCTGATGAAGTTTTTTCTGCAGTGAGGTTTGTTACGTGAAAAATTTGGATCACTCAGTTCCAGCTTCCTTTCAAAAGTATCCTCTGGACTTGAGCAACGTCACACCTGAACTCCTGTAACCCCTGACATGACGTTTGACTGAACAAGGTGGTGGCTGTTCAGTCTGTGCCGTGTGCACTGTTTGAAAGACATTGACAGCCAGAGTTGGCCAGAAAGCTCCTGTCGATAATGCTGATGACGTCTCTCTGGTGAATTCCCCTGAACCGGCTTATTAACAACAGGCTGATCAGCTTGACCTTCAGATCAGATGGATGAATGTAAACATAAACAATTCGTCAGCACTTCTAGTGGAGAAAATGTGATGAAGTGCCCTCTAGGGTGCCCTTCCAGTAGAGAAAATGTAAAGAAGTGCCCTATAGGGTGCCCTTCTAGTAGAGAAAATATGATGAAGTGCCCTCTAGGGTGGCCTTCCAGTGGAGAAAACATGATGAAGTCTCCTCTAGGGTGCCCGTCCAGTAGAGAAAATGTGATGAAGTGCCCTCTATGATGGCCTTCCAGTGGAGAAAATGTGATTAAGTGTACTCTAGGGTGCCCTTGCAGTGGAGAAAACGTGATACAGTGCCGTCTAGGGTGGCCTTCCAGTAGAGAAAACTTGATGAAGTGCCCTCTAGGGTGCCCTTCCTGTAGAGAAAATGTGATGAAGTGCCCTCTGGATGGCCTTCCAGTGAAGAAAATGTGATGAAGTGCCCACTAGGGTGCCCTTCCAGTGGAGAAAATGCGATGAAGTGCCCTCTAGGGTGGCCTTCCAGTAGAGAAAATGTGATGAAGTGCCCTCTATGGCGCCTTTCCAGTAGAGAAAACATGATGAAGTGCCCTGGGTTGCCTTCCGGCGGAGAAAACATGATGAAGTGCCCTTTATGGTGGCCTTCCAGTGGAGAAAATGTGATGAAGTGTCCTCTAGGGTGGCCTTCCAGTGGAGAAGACATGATGAAGTGCCCTTTAGGGTGCCCCTCCAGTAGAGAAAACGTGATGAAGTGCCCTCTAGGGTGCCCTTCCAGTAGAGAAAATGTGATGAAGTACCTTCTAGGGTGGCCTTCCAGTGGAGAAAGTGCGATGAACAGTCCTCTAGGGTAGTCTTAAAATGGAGAAAACATGATGCAGTGCCATACAGGCTGCCCTACATGCTAGAAAAAATTCTGCGCTCTGGTGCCCCACCGCCTGCAGCTGGTGCCCCTTCCCCTCAGACAGCCTGAATCCGCCACTGGTCACAGTATCAGTATTTTGGACAGAAAAACACATATAGGCAGGCAGACATATTCCATGCTCCAGACCTCAGCACGAACCGATAAAACATAAAGATATGATCAGTGGAAATGTGGCATTTGTCCTCTCGTTACCCTTTGTAAAAGCTCTGAAACACCCCTGGTTTATCTCAGTGACTGTCACTTAGAGACAGTTTATACACATAATTTTAGAGAGTGTTAAAATCACAGGCATATTTATCGCTCAGGAGGAAGTGTATGTAGTCTGGACAAAGTCTTTCCTGAACATATTTAGAATACAGGTTATTATATCAGAAAAATGATCTGACATAATCTTATGTGGGGCACATCCACAGCCTGCAACATTATAAATAGCCGTAACTGTATGTGTTTGGCCTAAATTCATGTCTTGTGTGTGCCGCTGAGGTCAGAAAACAATATGTGTCAGATAAAAGAGTGTAATATTTCGGTCGACAGAGGTTCTCAGTCATCTAGGTCATGAGATATCGAGTGGAAGTAAGTCACTGGACTGAAAAGAGGTAAACTTCATTACATGACTAAACCGAAGCAGGTTTATCCGATCATCACAAGCTTTGTTTCCAGCCATCTGACAGATGTGACGTCTCTGTTACACTGGGCCTCTCCAGTTATTGTTACTTCCGAGAAAGCGGCGTGATAATCTTGACGGTAAAGGAAAGCAGTCGTAGCGGTGACGTTAACTAACTGTAACCATTCAGTCAGAATGACTTATTGCTTCAACAAGTCTGGAAGTGGGACAAGACCTGCAAACTTTTCTCAAGAGGATGAAAGCCAATGCAAGTCTGAGGGATGGGCTTGACCTTGGTTATGACAAGCATATAACTCACGCAACATGTTCTCTTCATGGCGAGGTCGTAACTAACGGCCAGCTGAAGCCTGTGTTCGGATACAGTCGGGTCACTTAGACCGGGAGTGCCACAGAAATAACTTATGATGCATTGCCATCTGAAGCTTTGACATGACATGACAAACAAATCACCATAACACATCTTCCTAGAGTGCAATGGAATCAAATTAGGTAATTACATAATTCTGATGACGTGGCAATTGTGTAAGTCCTCTGGTGGGTGTGACGGTGCAGCAGAGACCTGCTGTCTCATGCAGCCAGCCAATGATGGCAGATGAGGACTGGTGGCACGGGGGGGAAAATCACTGATATTCACTTACCCTTTTTAAACTGTAACTTCGAGGGTCATCATGTTAGCCAACATGCTCCAAGCACACATAGGCAAAGTATACATGTGGTCGGGATGTATTTAAATACCTCATATACACCAGCTAAGACAGTGGGTGGCTGGTATTGTTTTCACATTGTGAGTCTGTGTGTCATCATGGCAAAATAGATTCTGAGAATAAAGTCATAACTTTATGAGAAAAAAAAGTCGTAATATTACGAGAATAAAGTCATAACTTTACGAGAAAAAACGTAATTTCCTCCTTCACAAAAGAGGCAATTTCCCCATCAGGTCCGTGTGGTTCTTTCTTCAGAATAAACAGTTTCTTTCACAATCTTTTCAAGGTCCTGATACTGATGATAATGTGGTGCTGATGTGCCAAGTATTTCATTATTTGTGAAACCTCAACTAAAGTATAACTTCACAAGATGCTACATGTTCCTCATTTTCACACAGGTGGCACGCTGCTCTATTTCCCCTCTAAAATAACACGGAAAATTACTACTTTATTATATTACGACTTTGTAGGGGGACAGGAAGTGGGGGTACGCCTCTGGCTCGATTTGGCATTGCGGCTGGTGTGATCCCCATCGCAAGATGGTCTCTAGTTGAAGCTAGGGTTGGTAGCATTCTTCAAAAATATTGTTGTTATATTTGTGGAAATTCTCTGTACATCTCGACTACAATCAATAAATCAAATGCTCTGACAAAAAAAGGAAAAAAGTACGGTATCTGTTACTGTCGCAGGACTGTAACAAGACAGGCAACCTGTCCAACAGCTGTTACTGTGAGTACTAACAATAACCATGTTTGTTGTTTACGTTCATTATATGTTTATGTTCATAATGATGATTTTGGGGGAGTTTTTTTTTCTTGCACATGAAAGCCTTTAATAGAGGCTTACAAAAATTTGCTTTGTTGTAAACCTACATATTTCTATGCAATTAATACATTCAACACACACAAAATAAGCGATGAAGCCTAATTTGGGTGTCTGAGGTATTAGAATACACTCGAGGCCTTTTTGTTTCGATGCATACAGTTTTACAGTACAACTTTAAAGGACTGGAGTATCAGATCACAGATGAATGTGTTTCACCAAACAGCTGCCTGAATCTTCTGTGTGTGTGTGAAGGGGATTCCTGGCTAGTGATGGGGTAACTCTTTTTAGTGTCAGGTGGGGTTTACTATTTTTAATTTAGTAGTTTTTCTTAATTCTGTCGCCTATCTTTTAATACTTTCATATTTCACCACAAAACTTTTGACAGCTAAAAGTAACATGAATATTTTATCCTCTAAACTGCAGTTTTAGCCTCTTTATAAACAGTCTGTTATCTCTCTCTTTCTCCGTTTTGCTCGGTTGTTTTCCCCCGCTTATATTTAATCATACTTTCCGATTTTTGAACTAGAATAACCTTACACATGCAAACAAACGCACACTCTCACACGCACCTGCTGACACTCATTTTGGCTCCATCTTCGACAGCTGAGTGTCTCATGACACCCGGGGGAGGAATAGGAGAATCCAGCAGGTACAATATGTTGGACAAGATTCAGGCTCTTTCCATTCCCCCGTGCCTGCTGAAAGACAATATGTATATTCATTCACGATGGGTGTGTCTCTGGTCACACAAGCAGCAACAAAAAGGCATTCGGCACGTAGCAGCTCACATGTCATCATGTGCGTTTAATCAAATATATCTACGTTAGTGTCTGACATGGTGCTGTCTGCACGTTGTCATCGGGGCAGAACACATTTACAGTCTCACGTCGCTGTCAGTGACTGCTCGTCTATTCATGCCGCTGACCTTTTACCCTCCTGGCTCAGGCTCCTCTGACCTTGACAAATACATCCAGAGCCAGGAAACAAAAGCGATACCTATATGCCCATTGTTGGCTCTTGACCACATTGTAATGAGAGGACTTGGCTCTGTGTGGCCTTGCACTTTGTTGCCTATAATGGAGGTGCATCAACGAGTGAGCCACAACAGTTAACACCAAGCCTCCCTGACTTCCATTTATGACGCCTGACTCCATCATAACGAGGCCCTGCTGGCAACGTGGATCCACTAAAACTCAGCAGTAACACTTTTTTCTGTCTCTCTCTTCGTAAACGTTTACCTTTCACTCTTCCATTTCTTTCTGCGATTTGTTTTTTTTAGTCTTGTTCCCACTGTGGTTATCCAGTAAGAAGGAGTATAAGGGCCACATTGAGGAAAAAAAAAAAAATCTGAGATTTCGAGAATAAAATCATAATATTACGAGAATAAAGTCATACGTTTAGGAGAAAAAAAAGTCATAATATTATGAGAATAAAGTCATAAGTTTACGAGAAATATAATTAAATTCTTTATCTTTTGGCACATCAGCACCACATTATCATAAGTAAGGACCTTGAAAAGATTGTGCAAGAAACTGTGTTTATTCTAAAGAAAGAACCACACAGATCTCGGAAAAATTGCCTCTTTTGTGGAGGAGGAAATGACTGTTTTTCTTGTAAAGTTATGACTTTATTCTCGTAATATTACAACTTTTTTTTTTCTTGAAATAGTATGACTTTATTCTCATTAAATTACGACTTTTTTCTTGTAATATTATGACTTTATTCTCAAAATCTCCGATTTTTTTCCCCCTCAATGTGGCCCTAATACTCTGTCATAATCCAGCCAGTTCTGATTCCCAGGCCGTCAAATACCAGCGCTTTATAACGGCCGTCGGCGTTCGATGCCGATGCTAAAGGGTGCCTTAAGCTTTCCATTAACTACATTGTAAACCCATCTGCGTCAATATTAAATGCGCTGGGAGTGTGGTGATCTAGTTTAAAGAGTGAAAAAAACACCGGTTGGGTGGCGAGGGGAGGTGGATGGGTCAAACAAACACAAGGCTTCCATCCAGGAGACCGCTGTTCGTGTCCCGTGCGTTACGTTACAATCAGCTGATCATTCGCGCCCCGTGTTCACAACATTCAGCGTCATTTTCACTGTACAAACGTAGTTAGTAGTTTTAAGCCCAACCGTGTTGTTTTTTCCTAAACCTAACTATAGTGGTTTTATTGGCTAAACCTAAGCAAGTGTTTTTGTTTACGTCACAACATTTAAGCACGTGTTTCCTGCGACCGAAAAGTTACGCCGAGGGGTCTGACAAAGCGTCAGTATACAGTATGATGAGTTGGGATGAGAACGCGTTGGGTTATCCTGCCGAGGTCTTTGCCAAGTCTCTCTCCCAAATTAACAACCCTCAAAGCCTGGAAAGTAACGATGAAATAAAAATATAAAACAGTCTTTCCAAAACATGGGAATTTAAAGGACAGGGGATACTTGAGAGGGGCTTGTTTATGATGACAGCTGAGGAGAGATGGATACCTCTGAACTGTGTCCAGCCCTTCAGTAATAGATTAGATAAAAGGTTACCGCCAAACTGGTCTTGCCAGCCAGCCACTATGTTAATACACTAGGGACCACCAACTGTAAGTCCCCAACACTGCATTGCATTCATGTGGGCTGTGACATAATCAAAGCATATTTTCTTAAGATTACCATCTTTAAAGGTTGATATATATCAGGGAATATCAACTTGAATATGCATGAATACCATGTTACATATATTTCCTCCAGGGAGTTTGGACACTAATGTGATAATTTCCTACCCACGTACTCCGGTCCTTCCCCCGAGGATTCACTTTGACCACAAGCCTGTTATCTGTAACCTGCTCCGCTGCTGGCTCCCTAGTTCAAAGAGCCAAAACACGCTCGCTCGATGTCGTGGACCTGTTTTTGTGAATGGAGCTGACATCTTTCCACTGAATGTGTGGCACATCAGCCCCCTCAGGACGAAAGCAGCTTCCGTACCTAAAAGAGCCAAGAAAGGCCCAGAGCCAGGGTTACTATAACGATATCTGGGCAACCGGCGACGTCATCTCCAGCGTGGATCCCTCTGGAGGAGAGACAGAGGGAGAAACTTGGAATCAATCTCATGTTGTTTGTTCTGTGTCCAAAGATAGATGAAGGGTGGTGATAGTATGACATGGTTGATTATTTTTAGGGGCTCATATTAGCAAAGCAAGTGGGAAATGCACAGCCTCAATGCTCCTTAATATTAACTCCCTTTAACTGCTTTTGTGACAGCTTTTATTCTACTTACTTGTAATGCATAATACAAGACATAAATGTGCTCATTTGATGTATTGCATCTGCTTTGATTTCAGGTTCCTTGTGTCCTTCATGCTGGCTCACTGTCACTCTCACTGGGATCTCTTGAATAGAGCAGAGCCATCGTTAGGTTACCAGTGCTTTTTCTACTACGACCAGGCAAAATGGCTGCTGTAAAAAAAGTAGGCTGGTATATGTGGTGAATGACTGATTGGGGAAGTGAGAACATGTGAGCAGGAGGTGAGGTACTAATGAGAGAGAGGTGAAACTGATCAGGGCTGGGGCAGACAATCAAACTGGTGGGAAAACACACAAAGGCAGGAAGTAAAACAAGACATGAGGAGAGTGGCTTACAAAGTAAAACAGGAAACAAACAGGATCATGACAACACATGCTTCCTAAAATGCTCATTACTTTGGTGTTTTATTTCTAATTTATTACCACATTTCCTCATGGGGGTTTAACTACTGTTACCACAGAGAAAATGTTGATTTGTGTGCTTGGATGTTTGATGCAGCTTGGGAGCTGCATTTGCATTTAAATCACCCTGGCCGCCTGCTAACATCAGGTAGAAAGATACAGATCCCTGTTCAGAGCCAGCATAGTGGTCTCACACTGTAACTGTTACTCATGGGAGAGAGGAAGTAGGAGTTACAGCAACACACACACAGAGAGAGAGAGAGAATCGGGGCACAAGACAGAAGTGAATGTGATCATCCTCCTCCCCACTTTAGATTTAATTCACACAGAACAAGATTAGAGGATCCAATCAGTGGTGACATTGAGCCGGGCACCCGGTGGAATGGGACACCAGGGAGGCCTAATCATCCCCACTGCCACGCTCTGCTGCGGCAAGCCAATCAAATCCCCTCCAGACGAAGCAGATGGTCGATATCATCTTCTCCCTTTTCTACGTGAGATTATCTCCTCGGCACCAAACCCTCACGGGTGGATGTTTACGGCGGCGGTGGCCTTTCTGCCATCCGTCTGCGGGATGCTGATGCTGGTGTTTCCCATGGTGTCGAGCTACCTGAGACCCAAAATGTACAGGCAGGAACGGGGTCCGTGATGTTCCCGGTGTGGTGCAGTGAACATCTTGTGCTGTATATGTGACTATAAACAGGAAGCTGACAAGGATGAAGTTTCATTTCAAATTAAATAAAAGCAATTTGTGTTGAGAAAACACCAAAAAATTTACATTTGACTGCATTTTTCTAGCCATTTAAATGACATAACTGTTAATAAGCAAACTCCTTCTAAAAATAACAAGCGATTTCTTCAGTCTGCTCAGAATGCAATTTCTACCAACAAGAAGATTATTCCTTACGTCACAACACAATTTTCTCTCCTGTCCTCAGATTACAGAGGTGGCTTATGCTTGGTTTAAGCACATAAGGAAAACAATACAGCATGTGATCTCCGTTTAGAAACTCCTCAGGGGAACGGGAGAGAGAGAGAGAGTGGGCAAAGGTTGACATGATGGGGCAATTTTCCTCCATGAGCAGTGATCAAAATCAAACACACGGGTTTATCTCACACACTATTATTATCAGCAGTGGCGGATTGAGGTGGTCAGGGGCCCCTAGGCTACTCTTTGTATGGGCCCCCTACTCTTACTCATCATGCTTTAACGTTACCGGAAAAAAGTATTTAGTGCCATGTGTAAAAGCATGCTAGGAATATTACACAGGGAGCACTGGCATATACACACACGTACATATAATGTGAACATATGTGAGAAGGTGGATCCAGGTGGATGTCAAGCAGTTTCCTGGTTGCCAGAGCAACACGGTCTCCTCTCCACACCAAATAGATAGAGCCAGAGCAACATGACCTCCTCTCCACGCCAAATAGATAGAGCCAGAGCAACATGACCTCCTCTCCATGCCAAACAAATACAGCCAGAGCAACACGACCTCCTCTCCAAGCCAAACAGATAGAGCCAGAGCAACACAACCTCCTCTCCACGTCAAGTAGATAGAGCCAGAGCAACACGACCTCCTCTCCGCACCAAAACAGATAGAGCCAGAGCAACACGACTTCCTCTCCACACCAAAACAGATGGAGCCAGAATAGTGACGTATTATTTGAAAACCAAATTGACCTTTTGAACCTGGTCACATCATGGGGCCGGGTTCATAAGGTCAGCTGACTGGGTGGATGTGGCCCACATCTATCCAATCAGCTGCTTAATGTTTCACAACGTGGGGCCCCTAGGCTGCAGCCTAGGCCAGCCTGTGCAGTAATCCACCCCAGATTATCAGCCCTATCAGTTTAAAGGCAATCTGATTGCTCTGTAATATACAGCTAAATCAGTGCCTAATATAGCTACCATTGTAAAACAAAGAGTAATTTACAACACTGACACATGCACTTCTGGAAGAGCAAACACTCTCCTGGCATGATGCCACAGGAAGGGCCGGTTCTCCAGTGTGGTCTAATTAATGCACAAGAACCACAAGTGTAATGGAAGCCATCTCTACTCCAGTAGAGCGCTGAAAACAGGGCAAGATTTCCATGTACACCGAGAGGAACAGGTAACAGGAGAGGAGCGGCGCGCCACTTTAGGACGTCCTCTCGCCAGCAGAGAGGGCTCAGTGTTACACCTGTGGGCTCAGGTAATCAATGTTGTATTCTAATCTCTTGACTTTCCTTGTCACTTACAACGCCGGACGAGGAGCACGAGGACCTGCCGATTAAAAGTCAAGCTGTCGGTATCAAGACGGGAAGAGGTACACAAGTCAAGGCCAGAAGTTTTAGTTTAAATCATACTCTCTCTATGCTGTGGCTCGATGTGCATGTGATGCATCATCTGCACTGTTTTGCCAACTTGAAAGATTACTTTGAAAAGGAGACAGAGCATACGACATCCCTTTTCCCAGAAACCAGGATTATTTGTGTCATTTAGATATTGGCAGATTTGGAAATAATCTGGACAAAAGTCAAACACTTTGCCAAGTCTATTTCAGGAACAATATAGCACATCATTCCATTCATGAGGGACGATTACTTTCCATCGCTAATGTGAAAAACTAAGTGAATGAGGGCATGTTGGGGGATATGGACACTAATCACTCCCCAGTGGATCTTGTAAGACCTTGGGAGCAGGACCTGCTGGCTGGCTTTGTTCCTGCAAGTGAATCATATGATTGGAAAGAAAGACCTTCCACTTTTCCAGTGTGGAACTTAATCCTCAACATGCTGTACACCTGTGACACTCTATAGTCCACCTTAGACACTATTAAGCATCCTTTTTATTTTCCTGTGGTTCCTCTCTCGAGTGCTAATCTCACCTTAAAAGTCTCCAAAAGCTTTAATACAGAACTTTTCTTCCGTTGAACACTTGATCATGTGACCTGATTGCACCTTTTCAGCATCTCTTGCTACAGTACGATGCAAAGGTATTGTAGCTGTATAATAAGACACCCAGAGGGAACAGGCTTCATCACATTCAGAAGGCTATAAGAGGTTTATATATATATATATATATATATATATATGTATGTATAAAATGAAGCCCCAGCGGCCTGAAGCTCTTTTAGTCCTGGTTGTTTTCCATTAAAAAGGCACAGACTTGCAGCGAGGCAGCCTTGATGAGAAGCATCTCTCTACACTCGCTCTCACTGGGGACGAGCATGTTTCCATTGGACCAGCTGGGCCCTGAACGCATCGTCTCTCCTTCAGGAAATCAGCCCGGGTTAGATAGGGGGGGGGCACTGCTCTGTGCTTTCTCCTGTCCTCTGCTGTCAGCTTCACTCCCTGCCATGAGAAACCAGGAGCAATGTGATGGCAACAAATGAAAAACACTCATTTGATGACCTCACACCAGTGTCAGTAACAGGTGTGTGCAGAGGCTGGACAAATACTGTTTACACTGACTGTAATCTGTCCTGGAGAAGGATCCTTTCAATTGAATATGAAGTTAGTTAGACAACTGCGGGCAATAAGAGCAGATCCATTACAGTATAATCTGTGGCTGAACACAGACAAATACTGAAAGTAGTCAGCAAGAGTCTCTTTTACTGGGATGTTAAAAGACTCACATACTCTTTGTTACAATAGGTGACTCATAATAAGTTATAATAAAATAAGAAATTAGATAAATATAGTCCACAGTTATAGTACACATGGCAGCTCTGTGAGGCTATAGGCACAGTGGTGCTTTGAGCTAAATGCTAACCATTCACAATGTCATATACTAATATGCTTTTGTTTTAGATTTAGGTATAACATTTGCCATAGTCATCATTTTAGTTTTAGCATATTAGCATACTAACATGCTAGCCCTAAGAAAAGTAGGCTACAGTTGAGACAGCTGACAATGCTAGCATGTTGATGTTTAGTAGGTAACGTTAGACTACATATTGTTTTACCCTGCAGATATAGCACATATCACACTATATGATAGTAGCCTACTAGTTTTTTAATAATTACCTAATAATTGACTGAATCCCTCCATACAGCCCGGTGATCCATGAACCGGAAGCAGTGACGTTATAACGTATTTAACAGTTTTTCACCAAAATCTTAGGGAAAAGAAAAAAAATTGTAACGTTAACTTAACGTTACTCCTCGTAGATCATAAACGTTTGAACATAAAACGACTCATTGAAATCGGTTGAGAAATGTAGATGTTATAGTGCTTTTTATCCAGAAAAACGGCAGCTCCCCCGTTCACTTGTAGCCTATAGGGTTACAGGTCGGTCTTGCCAGGTCAAATATGGAGCCCACGTTGACGTACGATTCAGGAGTCAATGCGACATCTATGTAACACACCATCTGGTGGGTCAGGTTAATATTGTTTACCATGGTTACCATCTTAGTTATGTTTGTTACAATGCAAAGTATTTGGGCTTAAACCAAAGTATTAGGCAAATTGAAAATGTGGCCTGAGATGGCACTAGACCTAGTCATTAGACCACAAAGTCATTGAACTTCATCATGAGGCAGACATGTCTGTACCACGTTTCATGGCATCCCATTCAATAGTTATTGAGATATTTCAGTCTGAGCTAAAGTGGTAGACCGACCGACCGAAAGACTGACATTCCCGTCCCAAAAGCCACACTGCTAGCATGGTAAAAAAGTTAAAAAAAAGTTGTCTTGCCGCAGGCTCCAAAAAATTCTTGCGCATTCATTTTATGTTGTTCGACAATATTCCAGTAGTTAGCCTATAGTCTGAGTGGTGTGAGCAGTCTCTCTGCTCATTTGCCCCGGCTGCCAACCACAACAAAACTGGTAGATCAATAGATGCTTGTCAGTAATGCTGGAGGTCATCAATGCAAACACGGAAGCACATTTATGTAATCAGGCAAATGGGAGATGTGAGGACAACAACGAAAAAAAAAAAATCCTTATCTCCTTCTTTTGATCTGGCTGAAAACTAAACCATGGGGCATGAAATAGACGTGAATCAAATTCCAGATTCCACTCTGAGTAAATACTCATCGCTGACCAGATTTGGATGGCGAGGCGAGGGCTCTGCATGCCGTCAGCTGTGGTTTGACAGGAGAGGGTGCCTTGCCTCGCTGCAGCTGTTCCACTTGTTGACATCGGCCCGCTGCACTTCTTCTCTGGCAATGATATTACATTTCACCTTCTTTGGCTTTCTAGGGTTTTAAAATAGGCCGAATCATGCAGTAAACAACACGCATCCTCCTTGTTCAGCCTGCTGTATCGTCTGAATGTTCAAACTGTCACAGTAGCAATCGTACTGGCTATTACTGATATATATATTTTTATAGTCTCTATTAATGTTTCATACTGTATATGGTGGCTTAAGCATGTTTATTTCCCGAGAGGAGTCATCACTTGAACACTTGACAGTCAAGGAGGGTTTTAAATGCTAAGCAGTGCACCTGTTTTGGATCTTAGGAGTCGGTTAATTTACTGAAACCATAAACTGGCACAATAAATAGCGCTGATAATGATTGTAGCCCATTCAACAGGGTTGCATCTGTGTCAGGGAAGAGTAAACAGAACATCTCTCACTTTTGCCGGTTTGATTAAAAATGCTGTCGACTGCCTTTTATGAAGAGCGCTGATCGCAAATATTTGCTTTAATATGGTGACGTCTGCTTATTCATACACACACACGCTTCATCAGTCGGCACATATGAAACAGCACAGGCGCAGACAGATCTCCTCTCTTTGCTTTGTGATTTGTGATGGATGCTTTGCTGCCAGTGATCCGGGGGTTAAAATTACGACATGGTTTTAATCCGGGCTCAACTTTCAAATCTGTTCAAGTATCACCTTCAACGCAAGAGGGAAGGTCTACCGTCTACAGAGGGATTGTTTCAGCACAAACCAGTGAAGTTAAGCTGCTGTATTGGATTGTGAGGCCGTAATACTAGACTTTGAACTCTGTTTACAGAAGGCGGTTAGAGTTTGGGGATATCAATTTGAAGCACACGGTCATCTCAAGCTACCAAGGTTAAGGAATCTCTCTAAAGCAGGTGCTAGTAGTCGTGATTCAAGATGCCCTTTACTGCTACTATTCAATGCTTAATCCAGCTTTGGCCTCATATTTGATACGCAGCGCCGTGACCTTCGTATCTGATGCCATGTAAGAGCTGTAACTGTAATCCTCGTTGCCAACTGGGTTAACTTAAGTCTGCGAGGCATGAAGAAAAATACAGCAGTAGACATTCCCTAGCCACTTTTTATTCCCAAAGATGTCACCAAAATGTAATTATATAATTGCCTCTTCCTGAAGGAGTCCCTCTGAGACATTTTCTTTTCTGCGACAGATTCATTCATGTACCAGCGTCTGCTTTGTCACCCAGTCCTTTGAGTACAGAGAGCACAGCACTGCCCTGAAGGCTTTCAATAGAAGGAGGGGAAGTTTACATGCAACATTGCAGAAGTACGCTTTACTGTAAATTACACTAGCTTTAGCATTGCAGCATCATTGAAACTTGTATATATTCAAATGTGTTCATCATGTTAACCGGCAGCAGCACTTTTTTTTTACCCTTCAAGTAATCACCTACTGAGGAGGCTGATAAACATCTATGTCCTCATTTATCTCTCTTAATTTTATATCAATTTCAGCCACATTTTTCATATGGAAAATGTCATCCAATATTACCATAATCAAAAATGTATAAAATGGAGAAATGGTGTCTAACTTCTAAAGTTCTTGCAATAGAAACAAACCAGTGGTGGAAAAAGTACTCAGATGTTTAAGTAAAATTATGTTTAGAGTAGATTTACTCTATTACAAGTAAAAGACCTGCATTCAAAGTCTTACTTAAGTAAAAGTACATAAGTATTAGCATCAAATATACTTAAAGTATCAAAAGTAAGGCTGTCAATCTATTAAAATAATTCGCAAATTAATCGCATTTATTTCTGTTCAAAATGTACCTTAAAGGGAGATTTGTCAAGTATTTAATACTCTTATCAACATGGGAGTGGGCAAATGTGATTTCTTTATGTAAATGTATGTATATA